>JAVJIF010009531.1:85000-147841 GCA_038442645.1 Agave tequilana | reverse complement strand
TCTCTCTCTCTCTCTCTCTCTCTCTCTATATATATATAATATATATATATATATATATATATATATATATATATATATATAAAATACAGCTTGCCTCAAATACTAATTGGATTGAAGATGAGCTCCGCATCAACATTGAAGTAGATATTGATTTGTGAAGATAAATTTTGTCATGATGTCTTCTAATATAATGGATTAATATATAGATTAACAAAAATATTTCCCTAAACTCTGTTGAGTTTGCTCTACCCAATATTATTGTATCACCAGCATGCAAGAGATGAGAAATTTGCTCCTTTTGAATATCTTGATTTAAATCCATAAATCTTGTTTGTTTGCAATCAATGTGCAAAGTGTTAAGAGAGGATATATTATCACACGAGTGATGAAGATAAGGGATACAATGTATTTTCTTGTTTGACCCCATTTGTTGGGCATTTTTTTTTATTAGCACACTGGAAATGCACGTTAAATTATGATCTGCCATTATTATCACTTGTCTTGTGGTTTGGATTGAGATCAACCTAAACAGTAAGCATCCAACAGATGCAGGTTGGATTAAATCCTCAAACTTGACCATTTCCCAACATTTTCTTAATTTTATGGGTTTTTCTTTTTCAATATGTTTTAGATTTTTGGACATGCTTCAATGTGGAGCTTCTTGAGAAAAAGTTAACCAATTCAGTCATAATATAATTCTGATGTATGATATGGAGAGACTTCCTAATTGTTAGCAAGTCACCTTATGTACCTAGCTATAAAGAGGACATATCTACTCTAGCTAAACAGGTATTTACGACAACAATAACATTGACAAACATGGATGAAATAATCAACAGAGAAATAGAACTTGCACCAGTAAACTTATGTGCTGTCAGCAAGTGTCTGTAGCACATTGGTAAAGCTTTCATAGAGGACAAGAGGTCTAGGGTTCAAATCCTGCTTCTACCACGTACTGCCAATTCTCTAAGGGAAGTTTGTGCCATTTGACTTGTAGCAATTATTCTAATCACCTTGGAGGCATAGTTGTTGTTACCATTTACATTTGACTATGTGAAACTTTTAGAGTTCTCCTTTATTTTTTCCCACCCAAGACTGTCCTAATGGTGTTCGTGCATCTTCATGTAGAGTGTCCTTTAGTGATTAAATATTTAGGTATTAAATAGAAAGTGATAAGTATTGTCCATATGGTAAAGACTTACCCGGATATCGACCTAAGATACCGAGTGTGGTGGGTAAGCTAAAAAGGGATAACATGGCCAAAGCATGTTAGTATAAAGTCGATATTTCCAAAAATTTACATTCAAAGTGATCTTGAGACATTTTTCCATTTTCTATATCATCATCAATAATCAAACTTCCAATATATCTATGAAATTTCTTTGAATGTGCTTCTCTATCAACTCCGTTGATTTTACTGCCATAGAAACATGATCTTGCATGGCCAATATGGCAGAACCTTAATGGTGGTGTTCATGCCTTATGCTGATATTATTGAAAGCTGAAACTAGCTTTGAGGAGTCTTATTCCTTTGAAAGTGAATTGACATCACATTCAGAGCCTTCATTCTTTAATGCTTCTTTTAGGTGATGTCAATGACTCAATACAAAGGTTAGTTCCAGTGGAGGGGCTCTGGCTACCACTGATTGGGAACAGCTTACTTGTCAACTAAGAACTGCCTCTACCAAACACACCCTTCACTGTGCAATGTTCTTTAAACTGGCTGCCAAAGCTTAATCCCTACCATAGTGGTTGGAGACATCCGAATAACATTCTTATGAGGAGGAGCTGGAAAGGGGGTCTTGTTAGGGAAATTATGATAATGTTTTCTAAGGAATAACTGAAATTGTCCATTAAAGATCAAAGATTTTCTAGAATGGCATTCTGTTGTCACTTTGCTCATAAAGTGGCTTTGCTGCACTTACCATGTGACGGCAAAGAAACAAAGTTTTCTAAGGATATAGGAACAGATAACCAGCATCTGGGCAATTATCTCTAGAAAACTGAGAAGCATACCCAGCGCTTGGTAATTCCTATGGTTGAAACCTTTGCATGCTGGGACCAAGTTTTATTTCGAGAACATAAACAATGTGAACTTCAGCTGTTTTAACCGTTATTAAGGGATTTGAGTTTAGAGATTGATAATAACAATTGTTCTTCATTGACCTAAAGTGGCGTAAATGGTGGTTTTCTTTGACTGGTAAGTGGTAACATGCATATGATGTTTTATAAAAAGGATAGACATGATGGGTGATATATTTTAATGATTATGCTAAATCAGTTACTGATACGGATATTTTGAGGAACTAATAATGGGAATCCTTTGTATTAAAAAAAATTCATTTTATTTTAGAATCTGTGAAGATGCTTTCTTCTTTATCAGCATGCAAACCTTTTGCTGATTTCTTTGTTTGACAAGTAGTGTGACTTCAAATATTCTTCATGAAGGAAAGCGTGCCGTGACCAGCTTATACAAAAGAAGCACCATTTCATCTTGTGTGAATTCTCTCAGTATTAGCATAATTGGGTTCATTGTTCTGGGTGGATATGATTGCAGAATTTAAGGGTCGTCTTGAGGGATTTGGCAGGGTAAGGTGCAGCTATAATTTGGGCCGGAAACATGTGTACTATAGTTTGGGAGCTATTTAAAAGAAGTTGGGGTGGATCTTGTGACAGAGCAATTAGAAAACTAAGAGGAGAGCTGGTTACAATATTGGATTTAATGCTAGATGTTAGTAAATGTTTCTTGGGCCAACTTGTGTAATAAGATAAGGGCCTCAGAGTGAAACTGTGAATAAATAAACCATGCATTTCTGGCCGCAGGTCCTGTGGCTTATATGAAGTTCATAATGGCAGCAGGCTAAAATACTGGTTTTCTCGTCATTCTTAAGCCTAACTAAATTCTTCCACAGGCTATTTCATTTCTCAGGTGCCATTTCTGAGAAGCCTGCAAAAGCATCAACATGTTCTTTTCTCTTTCTAGATTGTTTTTGGAATGATAAGAAAGATCATGGATTTATAAACTTTCTTCATGTTTTTGAGGAAAGGCAGCTTTAATGAATTCAATTTCTCCTGTTTTCCCATTTTTTGCCCTTTCTGTAGCGAAGTGAGTATTATTTAGTTTCTGCATGTGGAATAGTCAACCAGAGCATCAAGAAGATCCTGTTCTTTCTTTCTTTTCCATGAAATTGACAATTCAATGGATTTGCTTGACACACCACACTAAGCCGTTTCCTTTCTTTTGTCTGGTGAGATTGGATCCATTTTTCTCCTCACAATATTTTCCTTTGGAAGTGATGATCATTCAATTTTAAGTATGGCCAACCAATGAAAAAGTTTCCTTTTAGACAACATATGAAATGGGAATTATGGTGTTTCCTCGTGGAGTTGAAAGTTTCCTTCGTTACCACCATCGTATTCTAGACCATCATCATCATCATCATCGAGTTGACAGTTCCCTTCTTAGGTTTAAAAAGCAGTGAATAATTAAAATTTATACCTGATTAGTGATCAGCGTTGACTGGGACCCCTAATAGAAATCTAGAATATGGAAGAGACACTTTTCAATATTTTCTGTTTAACATAATAAGAGAAGACTAGTAAGGTAATATTCTCTTGTATTAAGCTTTACTGATGTTGGAAGTAGCATATGTCCCATCGCACACACCTACAATTCCATGATCACATTGGTTTACCCTTTTCGGTAGTTCAAGGGACGGACGTTGATCACCCCTCAAAAAAAGAAAAGGTTAAAATATGGAAACTTCTCTGCTATTTGGATCGGATCTTGCTGATTCTCTTCCCATTTTTATTATGTTTCCTTTTGTTAGTCCACCAACACCCCCTCCTTTTTTTTTGGGTTTGGGTGGGGGTTGCTTTTCGGGAGAGAAGGCTGCATATATCATAAGTGTAGGTCAGACATAGAGTTGCTTTCTTTGGATCTCAGAAACATTTCCATGCCACCATTACATTTCACTGTTCATTAAATTTTCACCATCCAGAAGTCGTAAACTCATAATGTCTTTGTTGTTTTTGTTTTTATGCCCATCTTTTGACGGAATCATTTTTTAAACTCCATTTCAAATGCATATTTGATCTGACAACTTTAAAATGGTTCATATCCTTGTCATTGTCAATGTTCAAGTCTTAACCCTTTGTTGAAGAGAATCGTGGGTTCTTGACTGTGTAACTGTTATGGAAGACAATTCTTTCTTTCCTGTGAAGGTTTAACATCTTTTCTAGTCAAAATGGGGCCAGTTGTGGAGCACAATCCTAAGTTGAGAAAGGCATAACTTTCACACTGGCCCATGACCACACTTCAATTACCTTGTGCCTTTCAATTTGTTTGCTCAAAAAACAATTTAACAAAAGAACTCCTTGCAGCACTATTTGAATACATCATTAGGAAAATTATTTCCCCATATCATGGATACAAGCTTCTAGAATGTCAACAGTGTTTGTGTCCTTTTGAAGCTTGGATGGTACTGAGAGAACAGCATTTTTATACAACATACCAGCTTATCTTTTTAAGAACCAGCTCTACATTATTAAGAGGGACTATGGCAAGAGGGACTAATTTCTAAAATGATGCCATTTTTTTTTACTGCAATAACATCATTATACTTCTGATATGTTGTTACTTTAGTTCTATCATTATTCAGCTTCAATGCATATCAAGGGTTGCCAAAGTTACGCAGAGATGTACTTGCCATTTAATTGATTTCAATTTTTGACATTATGGATAAATAAGTCTTATCTAGCAAGCATAAAGTTTGTCCCTACTTATTGTCAGCTTGTATTCATGATTGAGAACGGATGACTACTCCTACCTATGTACGTCTACAGCAGCTGGAACTTTGTTGATTAGAAATTTACAAGTGGGAAACCCGCGCAATGCACCAGAGTAGATATATGTGAAATTCTGAAGTACTCTGAGCTTTATGCGATACCCAATAACATTAAACTACAATTCTGTTTTTCATCAAATACGTAACACCACTACCTTCCTAATATTTGAATTTGGACTTGTGCGACTAGGGTTTAACTGTTTTTATTTGGTGAATGACTATTGAAAAATATTCATAATTCATAGCGTCATACTGCTATTATTCTGCAGATATTTGATTCTTCATCTTGTATATTAACAGATCATGTGTTGTATTTTGATCAATCCTTCCTCTTGTATATGACAGATATCGAGGGGATATAAATATACAATATTCCGTCCAAAGTGCACGTATTGGCAAGAGTTGTCAACAATCTGTCAGGTGGAGTTCATGAGGCTTTTTAGGTGTTTTGCTTTGTCCGAGACATGGTACATAGTAATAGTAACTACACCATAATGTGTAATTTTGTAATGAAATCATGTCCACGTTCTAATTAATTTGAGTTGCAAACAGCAAGGAGAGTTATGAAACCAGTTCCAGGTGCTGTATATGTCAATATGAGAATCTATCAAAGTATGCTTTGAATTACTGTGAGTTAACGAAACCAATCAATCCGAGGCAAGCTTAAGCATTTTTGTTTGTTGGACTGGAAGGGATGTTATTGACTTCTGAGTTGTTTGAGATGAACTTTGGCTTGGTTATGTTTGAGAAGTTTAATTCCAAGTTTCCAACCGAGATAAATCTGAATCTCTAAGTGATGATAACTAAACTGTTCCATGATTGTTTTTAGTTATTAACCCAACTACTGCATCTTTTGGGTATTTACTTCTGTGACTCGTTGAGATGAATTGGGTTTGGTTATGTTTGACAACTTTCATTCTCTTGGAATGGACCTGAAGCTCTAATGCACTCCCTTGTAGCCGTTTTCAATTTTAATTTCTATGTAAAACATGCATGCTTTCAAACATATTTATGTTGCTACTAATGCAGACTTGTCATAGTACCACATATATCTGATATGGGCAATTAACTGGTAGCTACAGTGTGTATTATTTTTCGTTTTATGGACATGTTCAAACTATGTTAATTTACAGTATGATGCAAAAACAATCTGCAGAAATTTGAGTTTACTTCTTGCATAACAGTGTTCAACATAATACAGAACAAAACCAGGATTGAAACTAGAAACAAATCTCTGGATGAAACATAATTCTGGTTGGATAAAAAAAGTTTCCAGATTTAAATAAAAAGGGAAAATAAAGAAGTGAGGGAGTCTAGATTGTGTAAAAAAGATGCAACAACAACAACTAAGGCATTTGTCCAAAGTATTTGGGGTAGGCTACATGAAGGGTCTGTTTGGTTATCATAATTGGTGGTAATTCGTAAGTTGTAATTGGTAAAGTCTTTTACAATTGTAAATGAGTTACATGCATGTAAGCTTTATGGTGTTTGGTTGGTAATATAAAGTTGTAAGTGAAAAAGTGTATTGTACTTTACAGTGTTTGGTTGTCGTAATGTATAAGTCGTAAGTGAAAAAGTTGATCACAAAATTAACTATTTGGTGATTTAAAAAGTTTTAATATTGCAAATAAATATTAAAAATGCTAAATATTAAAAAAATTTAATATTAACATAAAAAAATAATACAAATTTGCATCACCACAAAATTAACTATAACTGGGCTGTAAGTGAGTGGTAATTGGTTTGCAAGTGAGGGGTAATTGGGTTGTGTAAGTCTTTTACGAATTACGGTCCAAACAAATGCCGTAGTTGTAACTGAGTTGTAAGTCATTTACGAATTACGGACTTTTACGCGAAACAAACGGCCCCGAACCAAAAGAGAATTACGCCGGATCGGGTACATGGATCAGCTTTTTTCACTCGTTCCTATTGAGTAATATGCCTTCACTAAGACCTTTAGCCTTCATATCTTGTCGTATTACCTCCATCCATGTTTTCTTTGGTCTCCTATGCGTTCTTTTAACTCGCCCTAATTTGATACGCTCTACTCGCCGGACTGGCGCATTGTTAGGTTTACGTCTCACATGACCAAGCCATCATAGGCAGTTTTCTCTTATCTTCTCTTCTATAGATGCTATGTCTATCTTAGTATAAATATCCTCATTTCTTACCTTATCTCTCCACGTGTTACCACACATTCAAAGAAGCATGTGCATCTCTGTTGCACTCATCTTCTGGGCATGATATCTCTTTATAACCCAACATTCTGTGTCATAAAACAAAGCTGGCCTAAGAGCAGTCCGATAAAACTTTTCATTTAGTCATAATAGATTATTACGATCACATTAAAACTCCTGTTGCGCTCCTCCATTTCAACCAGCCAGCTTGGATCGTATGGTTGACATCACTATTGATCTCCCCATTCTTTTGGATAATAGAACCCAAGTACTTAAAATGACTGCTCATCGGTATTTCTTGACCATCTAGATAATTTCGGATTCCCTGTTTATTGAATTTACACTCCATTACTCAGTTTTGGTCCTACTTAATCTAAAATCTTGAGATTTTAGAGTTTGCCTGCATAACTCCAATTTTGTATTTACCCCAATTCTTGTTTCATCGACTAGGACAATATCATCAGCAAATAGCATACACTACGGTATCTCATCCTGAATAGCTCTAGTAAGCTCATCCATCGCTATGACAAATAAAAATAGACTCAATGCAGAACCTTGATGCAATCCAACTGTGATAGAAAAATTACTTTTTATACCTTCAGAAGTTCTGACATTTGCCACTACTCCATCGTACATGTCACTGATTATGTCAATATATTTGATTGGGACTCCCTTTTTCCTCAATGTCCACTATAATACCTCTCTTGACACCTTATCATAAACTTTTTCTAAATCAATAAAGATCATATGCAAATTTCTCTCTTCTCTTTCGAAATCGCTCTATAAGTTGACGAAGCAAATGAATAGCCTCTGTTGTCGATCGCCCCGACATGAACCCAAACTGGTTCTTTAATATTTTAACATTCTGTCTTAATTTGTATTCAATTACCCTTTCTCATCACTTCATGGTGTGACACATAAGTTTTATTCCATGATATTTTGAACAAATCTAGATATCACCATTGTTCTTATAAAGAGGTACTAGGGTACTCTTCCTTCACTCATTTGATATCTTTTTAGTTAGACAGATCTTATTAAAGAGGTTTGTCAGCCATCTCATGCCCACCTCTCCTAAGTGTCTCCATACCTCAATGGGAATTTCATTCGGGCCAACAGCTTTTCTTGACTTCATCTTTAACATCAGATTAGCTAATTTTGCGCATATAATTATGGTTCATATCTTGGCACTGAATGGTAAGGTCATCTAAATCTTGAGTAGAACTACCATCGAACAATTTATCAAAATACTCTCTCCATCTTTCTTTGATTTCTTTATCTCGAATTAAAACTTCTGATCTTCATCTTTGACACATCTCACAGTACATAAGTCTCTAGTCTTTTCTCTCTCTCTCTTATTCGAGCAATTCTATATATCATTTTCAACTTCTTTGATGTCCAACTTCTCATACATTTTTTTTACACTTTAGCTCTTACATTCTGAACAGTTTTCTTAGCCTTCTTCTTGACCAGTTTATATCTCTCAAAACTTACTACATCACAATTTTTTTTCAAATCTCTATAAGAGTTTCGTTTGAACATAATGGCAGCTTTTACCTTTTCAATCCTTATATGGTGGAGGACCACCCCGTGACTCACCAAGTACATTTTTAGCTATCTTTTAATGCAGATAACAATTTTATTTCATGTTATATTGGAATCATCTTGGACTTTTCAATCTGCTTCATGTACTACTCAATTTACAAAAAAATTCTTGGTTTCCTTCTTTTAGCCGCCACCACTTAATCTTAGAATCTAACTTATATTTAATCTTTCTAAATCTCCTTCTAATCCGAACATCTAAGATTAAGAGTTTATATTAGGTTACTATACTCTCACTCGGTACTACCTTACAATTCATACAAAAATCTCTATCTACTTTCCTAGTGCACAGTTCACTGTCTATCTCAAGCCAGGAAAAAAGATGAGAGTTGTGGCAAGCATGTGACAGCCAACGTAAAACATTGTCTCATACTATGAACATGAACCAAGCACTAAATTGTGCAAAAAGATATTTAAAAAAAAAAAAAAAACTTTAAGAATCTATGTAGTGCAATGGGGCAACTCAAAAAGTACAACTACATACATCCATATTGATACACTCTCTGAGGTCTGAGCATTTCCGTTGTATCTTTCAATATTTACAGATTAGGAACTCTCGAAATTGACTCAAATTAAAGTTTAAGAAATTGGATATTCAATTCTAAAGTCTTCTTCCTCCTCAATAGCTCCTGTGCTGCTACTAGAACCAGAAAACGGAACTGACTCGCACCCTGCGCATCTCAAATTCTCCTTCATCTCCTGCAAAACGCCATAAATCTCTCTTGTCTTCACATGAAAACGATCTCCAGCAACAAATTCATGGACTCTACCGTTCACTTCAATCCAACTGAACCCGGAACCTTAACCACCCTTCTCTCCTCCATTGTCTTTCTCGTCCTCCTGAAATCCTCCCATCTCCCAACCTTCGCGTAAAGATTAGATAGCAGAACATAAGGGCTCCCATGCTCGGGATTGAGCTCAAGCAGCTTCTTCGCGACAATCTCAGCAATCTCAATATTGCCATGATTTCTACAAGCAGCTAGCAGCATTCCCCATACCACGAACCCAGGATCAGTTGGTAGGTTGCAAGCTATCTCCATTGCTTCTTCCACGAGTCCAGAACGTCCGAGTAAATCGACCAAACATCCATAATGTTCAATTCTCGGTTCTATGTTGAAACTTTTCATGAGATTGAAGTACTTCAAGCCTTCTTCTGCCAAGCCTGCGTGTCTGCAAGCATTCAGAACGCCGATAAATGTAATGTAGTTAGGCCTGATTCCATACTGTAGCATTTCATCAAAAACTCTTAAAGAAGCTTCAGAGAGGCCATGATTTGCGAGGCTGCCAATCATAGAAGTCCAATGGCCAACATTCTTCACCGGAATCGCTAGAAAGACTTTGTAAGCGGCGTCAATACTCCCACATCGACTATACATTGTGATCAGCCCGACACCAAGAGCGCCATTAAGTGAGAACTCACTCCTCATTATGTACCCGTGCGCGATTCTCCCCAAATCAAGCAGACCCAGATCAGAAACCGTGGATACGAGGCTCACCATTGTCGACTCATCTGGGTTCAAACCCGAAGTTCGCAGCACAAGGAAGAGCAGAAGAGCCTCACGGGACAGGTTCACCTTCACGTAGCCCCCGAGCAGCGAATTCCAAGAAACAATATTTCTCACCGGCATCTCGTTAAAACACCTGACCGCGGAGGTCGCGTCCCCGCATTTCAGGAACCCGGCCATCATAGAGTTCCATGTCACTGTGTTTCTCTCAGGCATTCTTTCAAACACAAGACGGGCATTGTCGATGTTGCCGCATTCAGCATACGCGTTGATCAGAGAGGCGTGGATGAAGACGTCGTGTGCTGGGATGAAGTGGGCTTTGAGAATGAGGCAGTGGATTTGCTGGGCTTCTTTGAGAGCAGAGAGCTGGGAGCAGGCCTTGAGGAGCAACGGGAAGGTGAAGTTGTCGGGGAGCAGAGGTGGGTCTGAGCGCAGCAAGCGGTGGAAGAGGGAGAGGGCTTGTTTTGGGCGGTGGGATTCAATGTGGGTCCTGATGAGGGAGTTGTAGTGAGAAATAGATGGCGGGTTGGAGAGAGGAGAGGGCTTGAAGGTTTTGGAGTTGGATTGCAGCTCAAGAGTAGGCTTGCTGGGGGTTTGGGATGGCAAGAGGAGGGAGAAGAACGGTGATGTGAGAGAATTGGAGGACATTTTTGCATCAGTTAAAAAACCAGGCCGGGTTCAAGTTTTTACAGATATTCATTCTTGCATGGTTTGGACCAGGCCGGGCTCGGGCCTGCCATCCCAAGCCCGGTCCATTATGAGTCCGGAAACTAAAAAAGCATATTTTAAATAGGTGACAAAATTACTCTCCCTGGGATTTAACCAATAACTATAAATCAATATCATAATTATTTTTCTCTACTATTATTCTATCAAAAAATAATAATTCTCTACTATTATAAGTTGACACTGAAAACATTTTGCATGGTTATCTGAACATCAATTATTAAAGAAATTCATGGTGAATTTTATATATACACCTCAACTTTAACAACCATTTGCGATGTATGCAGCATTTGTTCGAATCATGGTGTTCATATGTATGTTTGAATCATGTTATTTGGACTATAGCTTCTGGATTTAATATAGACTTAAAGCTTGAATTGATTATTGCCGAAGTTAAAATCAGAGGTGCATTTCGTATGTACAATTAGGGGTGTAAATGAATTGAACTCGAGCGAGCGAGCTCAGTCGAGTTCGGCTCGAAATTTATTTTGAGCTAGGTCGAGATTGACTTGTTTATATTTCAAGTATGGTGCTCGAGTTCAACTTGGTTTGAATTTCGAATATTCAAGTTCGGCTCGTAAAATATCGAAAATATAAAAGAATAAAAATCTGATAAGCTTTTTTTATTATTATTATTTGCATTTGATAGTAGGAACATAGATTTCAATCCCAATTCTTGTTGTAGTAAGTCTCAAATTGGACATGAATTTGATTCCCCACGATGAATTTGGTTCTTGAGATCAATTTTTTTTGTTTTTCTAATGTTTGTTCACTGTAATTACTATCATAATTTTTTTGCCCAATTTGAGAGAGAGAGAGAGAGAGAGATGTGATTTTTTGCAAAATAACCATTTCTCCTCCTAGTTTAATCTCACATAAATCTCAAAGCATATCCGGTGGCTAAAAAAATGTTAAATTTTCTACGCAAAAAATTAAGAAAAAGTTTATATTCCAACTACACACACGTGTGTGTGTTTTTTTTCCCTCTATGGTTGGAACTTATGTTGCATCCTATGTTAAGCTCTTCTGTTTTATTGTGTTTTCAAGCATAAAATTACCGTGAGACTATACGGTGAAGTCCTTTTACTGTGTTTTTAGGTATTTATCACCATGATCTATTTTATAGGATAAAGAATCGAGTAATTAGTAAAAGCTCCAGACGCAAATTTACTAACTAAATCTGCCTGAAGAGTAAGACTTGGAGGCTTCCCCATCACGAATTATAAAAAGAGTCCACATGTCATAGAGATTTGAGTTATAGTCAAGTTTAAAAAAAAACTTGAGTTAAAGTAGTATTACTCCATAGAGATTTGAGTTATATTCAAGCTAAAAAAACTTGAGTTAAATCAAAATTACAGGTCAGGATGAAAAAAATTCTTTTTCTCAACCTTGGACCACATTTACATCGACCAATAGCTGATCAATGTAGTCATTCATTTTATTATCACAAGACATATCCCCATCATTGTACCTGAATGCTTACGCAGCTCTCTGTGCCTTCAAGAAGGAGAGCTACTTCATTCATTTACCCATGCAGATTCCCTATTCTTGGGGCCCATGATGATGGTAACATAATGGATAACTTTTTTTTAAAAAAATTAACTCAACTGCCGACGGGATCCGGGCGAGCCCGGGCCTGATCAGGGCTGTGTCAAGAAGAGAAGAATGTCCGCTGGCACGCAGGCTCGAACAGGTGACCACGAGGAGAATGTGTGCTCCAACTGTTAGGATTTTGTCTTGTTTTTCAAATGAAGGTGATGGTCCAAGAAAATCCAATTGCGTTGGAAAAGATGATGGCTTGAAGCAGAAAAAGCAAATCAAGGTGAAGCAGTTTCCTTTTCAGCAAGAATATGAACATGATTCAATTTCTATTCAGTGAAGATTTTTTCTAAAGATTAAATGATCTAGAATCCTTCTAGATCAAGGAGATCAACTCCTTGATCAAGATTCTTCAAGTATCCAATGTCCAAGATCATCTAATAGTCCAAATAGGAGTTGTATTATAAAATTCTATAAATAAAGAGTTGTAATGTAAGATTTAGATGGAGCAGAAGAAAGTTGTGGTGAACAACAATGTAAGGCCTTAAAAAGCCAAGAAGGTCTTAAAAAATCAAGAAAAAGAGGAGTAAGGTGAAGGTGCATAGAGAGAAGGTATAATCTTGTAATTTAAGCGTAAATTTAAGGGGAAGGTGACACTCTTGTGTCATTAAGAGGAAGGTTAGATCTCTTTCTATCAAGTTTATTAATAAACCTCTTTCAAGTTCTCTTCTTGTGGACGTAGGCCAAGTTTAGGCCAAATCACGTTAAATTGTGTGTTCTTCTTCTTATATCTTTTAATATTTATCTTGTGTGCTCGAGGTAATCGATCTCATAGCGTGCTTGAGATCGTCAGTGGGAATCTCTGTATCTCTCAACTATTGGTATCATAGTACGCATGATATCCGGGTTATAGACGTAACGATTGGTATCGTAGTATATCAATTTCGTCACAACAAATGGTATCAGAGTTGATGGTATTCGTTTAAGACTCGAGTGCTCTAGATGAAGCAGAAGATGTCGAGTCGATGAAGTTCGGCGGATGCATCAAGATGAAGAAGACAAGAAAAAAGTTCAGATTTGTTCTAAGACGCACAGGTGATGATCGAATCATCGCCAATGGTGGATGGATGTCGAGACAAAATCAACGAGCTTACGGAGGCATCACGCAAGGCATCTCATGGAGGTTCGCTGCGGCAGCAAGTCAAAGGAAAAACAACGGAGAGTGATGAAGACAATCAATGGACGAGATTGATCGGAAGGTAGATCATGCAATCGTAGTCAGATTTAGGCGATCCAGATGTCGAACCCTATGTTTTCAACATTCTGGATACAATGGTGGGTGCAGATTGAGAAGATTCCAATGTCTGATGCAGGCTCTGTACATATCGGTTAAAGAAATCGACAGAGATCATGGTCAAAGTTACGACGGATTAGTCGTGACACGGTGAGATTATTGCAGGCATTGGTGGATCTATCAAGTTTGAAGATCATCAATAGCAGGACAATAGATCTGAGAAATATCAATGCAGTGGTGGATGGTAGCCCTGATTGATGGAAGGAAGAGCATGACAGTGTGTGGCCGGAAAGACCGATAAGAGCATGACAGTTATGTGAAGACGGTAAGTCTCAAAGTTAAAACATCGATGGAAGGTGGACCATCACTAAGTGATCGGTAGAAGACCAAGGCATGATAAGCCCTTGACAATGTTCGTGTAAAGTCGGCAAGACCATAGCAGAATTAGAGGTGATTGTCTCAAGACAGGCAGGGCCCCATGGCCTGGAAGGCATCACAAAGCGAAATTTGCTGGTCGCATCGGTGATACAATGCAAACTAAAGAAAAGAAACTAGGTCAAGGAGTTTCAATGAAAAGCTTGAAGGGAGCTCACTTCTAAGTGGAGGTTCAAGAAAAATTGCAACGGTTCTAAGTGTTGCATGACGACTAAAGAAAGGGTGCATTCCGGTAAGGCCCGAGATGGCCCAAGGCATGGCGGCGAATTCACCAAAGGCCCGGGGAGAGTGTGCAAGATTAAAGGCTTAATGATATGGTTACAATCAAGAAAAGAATTAAGGTAATAATTCAAAATCTCAAGTTGTTTTGCTAAAAGCTTGAAAAGCAAGTCAATGTGGAGATTGTTACGATTTTTATTATTTTTCAAGAGAAGATGATAGTTTAAGAAAATCCAATCGAGTTGGAGAAGATGATGGCTTGAAGCAGAAGTAGCAAATCAAGGTGAAGCAGTTTCCTTTTCAGGCGATTGCGAGTTTTTTTTTCAGGAGGAGTATGAATAGAATTAAATTCCTATTCAATGAAGATTTGTTTCTAAAGATTAAATGGTTTAGAATCTTTCTAGATCAAGGAGATCAACTCCTTGATCAAATTCTTCAAGAATCCAATATCCAAGATCATCTCAATGTCCAAATAGGAGTTGTATTGTAAAATCTTATAAATAAAGGGTTGTAACTTAGGATTTAGGGGAGTAAAAGAGCAGAAGAAAGTTGTGAACAACAATGTAAGACCCTAAAAAGTCAAGAAGATCCTAAAAAATCAAGAAAGAGAGAAGCATGGTGAAGGTGCATAGAGAAAAGATATACTCTTGTAATTTAAGCATAAATTTAAGGGGAAGGTGAATACTCTTGTATCATAAAAAAGAAGGTTAGATCTCTTTATATCAAGTTCATTAATAAAGCTTTCTCAAATTCTCTCCTCGTGATCGTAGGCCAAGTTTGGTTAGAATCACATTAAATTGTGTTTTTTTCTTCTTATATCTTTTAATATTTATCTTCTGTGCTCGAGGTAATCGATCTCATGACGTACTTGAGGTCGTCGGTGGAGATCTCCGTATCTCCCAACTATTGATATCCTAATAAGTATGGTATCCTACATTATGCACGCAACAATTGGTATCGAAGTATATCACTTTCGTCACAACACTAACCGACCCTGAGCCACCCCTAAGCCATGCACAGAGACAACATAAGGTTGTTGGTCGAAAAGTATCAAAATTAAATAAACAATATTTACGCTGAAATCAGAGATCACCCAAGATTTGGAGGGTAATGAAGCCAAATATAAATCACCATACGAAAAGACCAAGGAGAAGTGAAAAGCTCATACAAGTTTTATCAACACTTGATATTTTACAACTGTGCATTATACATGTAACAAACCATGATGAGCATCTGGAAATTATTAGAAAAATAATCATTTTTAAACCACATTCCATGCCAGTGTAGAGATGCACAAACATTTGAACACAGACAAGGTTCCGAACTGTTGAAGGGAGTTAAGAGAGGAATCTAACAACAATACAAGAGATGTCATCCTTGCTCTTCCTGGCGACGGCCTCCTCCGTCAGATGTTTGGCTGCTGCCTGCGGATCCTTTATCTCTCTAATAGCGTCCACTGCCTCTTGATTCGACATTACCTAAAAGTTAAGAAGGCTATGCTTCAGTGACAATGGAAATTTGAAATTTGACTGAGCTCTCTGGTTCTATGTTTAGCACGAATGTTCAGGTAATTATCATTGATGCAACTGTGTTATCTGATACAGAATTTTAAAACTTACCTTCCATAGCCCATCACTTGCTAGAATAAAGAACTCCGTGTCAGCATCAATCGTCTCCACTTCCACATCCGGATCAGAACTAAGGTGAGCCTTTAGGCTCCGATCTCCAAATGCCCTTGCCACTGCCAGCTGACCATCAACACGGGGCACATCTCCTGAATCAAGAATATAATGCCAATTTAGTTCTGTACCACAACGAACTCGAGTTCATTTCGGGGAAAAAAAAATATTTGCTTACTTAAAACATATGTTTATTCAATGGAAATAAATTTAAAAAAATTTGTTCCGCCACAAGGTTACAATTATGCAAGGAATTCCGTCCATTGGCTGGTACCCTTGCCAGGTGCCAACCTGCGGCTGAATTACATGTGCGTAAATATAAAACTGCATGTCGCAATTTATAGGTTCCTACATGTGTATGTGCATACAGATAGATTTACTTAACAAGAACAACAATGTAAGCATCATAGCAAAGAGATCCACTTCCTGTGTCCTATTCGGAGCAGACCTCTGTCATTACTCCCGATTGTCTGTGTCAGGAAATTTTGCCATTTCACTGAAATCTCAATCTCCTGTTTCACTGCTCTCATTGCTCCATCGAAACCATGACAAAAATAATTTGCTGCACCTTTGTTAGTTGAAGAGAAAAGCGAAACACCAAAACCCTAGAACTTGGCCATGGAAATTGGAGAGGCGGGAAACAGAAGAGTATCATATGCAAATAGCTTGAACTCACCTCACCTCCAATAACAGCTACCTCCACAAAGAGAAGGAAAAGGAAAAAAAACACCAATGACCCTCTGACATAGAGACACCCGCATGCACCAAAGAAGAGGAACAAGGGACAAAAAAGAAGGAATGAAAGAGAAAACCCCTAGCATGATGGATCTCTGGCACTACCCTCATATAGAAACTGAAGATGGTTTTGGCAGAGGAACACGTGGATAGAGATTGGGAAGAAAAATGGGAAGAAAAGTCAACTTTGCGCCCCTTGAAATTATAACTGACAAATAGCACTGATATTGCACTGAAGACAGATTCTAAAAGTAAGGAGAAGATTCTTTAGTGAAACATAACAATTTCAAATTCACTGTTGGTCAGGATCCTTGAAAATTAATTCACAATTGCACATGAATAAAATGTATCAAAAGTGAGACATGACATGTAAACCAACTTCTGCAATCTAATAAATACGCACAAAGCTCAATCTTGCAGAAAACTAGTGGCCTCCTACTTAGAAGGTTTTACTATTTGAATCAAAACCATTGAATTCAATCTGGAACTTCCAAGTTACAATGCTGTAGATTTTTAAAGATGTATATAACGAGGTATCCAAACATTCACCAAAGGAGCATAACAAAAGTGTCATAATTTGGATCTAGTGTAGTAATCAACTGCCAGGTTCTTTGTTGATATAACTAACCTTTCAAGCCCAAATCCGTCCAAAAATAATTATAAAATTTACGGCCATCTAAATGGAAAACTCACACCAGTCACCATCATTTACATGTAAATTGCCAAAGAAGACAACAAAGTAAATGCTGGGTGGCTTCTTATCTATGCATGAAGCAGGATTAAAGCACAACATAAAAAATGTTAAGCAACCTTTATGGTTCGAAATCTTCAAAATCTGTTGCACGCAGAAATGTAGTAAGTCATCTTGATATAATAATCGTTTGCATTTTTTAGTTTACATTGCCCATCATCGGTTTTCATTCTCCATAAAGCAGTAATATTATCCTATTTCTGTGTTCTTTTTGTATCTCTCTATATGACAAGTTATTTTCTCAATATTTCACTGTGCGTCCATGTAATACTAAACAGCTCATGTGATGCATTACCTTATTTGCCTTGACCAATAAATAATAAACCATGCCTTAGCCCATGATTAAAGCTCCAAATTGTAACGAGACCAAGCTCGAGCATATGCCGCTCAATTACAAACATGTGATTATAGTCTAATATACTTTGTTGTTACACGTTATATTTCAATGTGATGGCTGGCAATTTTTTAACCAGTTTAGAAAAGATAAAACATGAGATTAAAGATTTAACAATGAGGTTAAGATTAGCCATCAAACCTGAAGGCATTAGATTAAACTGATTTGTTTACAGAAAACTTGTCATGTATGTGAAATGAGAGAGCAGGAACTTAGGGATTTGGGCTTAAAATTTTAAATGAAAAAACAATAACTGAATTTCAAGAATATTGGACATGCCCAAGATTGCTCAATCTTTATTTATGTATACTCCTACTAAATTAGCACCAGGCAGGAGTTAATAAATGTATAAATTTCCAGCTCAGAGTTTTGAAAGGGTCATGCATGGAATGTATGAAGTGGTTGGAACGTATTTGACATATAGTTGTATCTAATAATAAACCCTCAAGTGGAATAAAGTGGTAGGCGCCTCACATAGAACTTTTGTAGTAGCCATATGATTGCTGAGGGGCAATATTTTAGATTACAGTGAGCAATATTTACTTATCCAGTCTATTTTATGTCGCAATTGATTGCATTAAATAAGAAGACCAAAGCAAGTTGCCTACCAGGAAGGTTTGACACAAAACCACCCTTCTTTTCGATTGAATGCCGCTCCTTGCTAGGTTCATGATCAACTGAAAGTTGTTTAGCTACTCCGTTCTTGCAAATCACTGCTCTGGAATCTCCAACATTAGCTACCACAAGCTTCAACCCGTCTATTAATATTGCTGTAACTGCAGTAGAACCTCCTCTTCCCAATTCTACTGCTTTGTCCAAAATTTTACAGTCAGTAAACTTATATGCTTTCCTGATTGCAGCTTCCGTGTCAGTCAAGAAGTCAGGCTGTTGTGTCATAAAATAAACTGTTAACTAAAAATGCATCCATCTAGTATCAATGTAATATAAAGTTGTCATTCATCAACAAAATGATCAAGGCATGCTAAGAAGTTATGAAAGAATCTAACCAGACATACCAAAAAAATATCTAATTTAAAATTAGATCAAAAATGGCTGAATGGAGGAGAAGTATATGCAGTATTCACCTCTTTCAAGATGTTGTCAAACAGATGGGCTTGTAAGTAATCTGGAACATCATGGCCCAAATGGCCATCAAATATAGCAAATAAACCCAATTCAGAGTCGTCTATTTTTCTAAACTGCGCCACCACATAATCCTCCATCGGATGACTTGATTTCCCCTTCACTAGGTGGTAACCATGTTTGACCTTCTTGCCTGACATCTTGGCTTTCCCCTTTCCACTTTCAGACGAAGATGAACAAGCCCAGCTTTGACCTATAAGAATTACATAAAGTCTTCATGTTCTTTAACCATACTTTGATTGAAGCCCTACAATCTTAAAAATATGGGAAGAATCACGTGCATAACCATCAAAATGGGGAAATTTCTCAATCAAGAGAGGCACACATAGCTCTTAATCAAGAGAGGTACTCAACCCAGCACAAACCTATAAATAATATTAAATGTAAGGTAAGAATCATGTGCATAGCGATCAAAATGTCAAAATCCCAATCAAGAGATACACACATATCTTAGTTTAAACCTATGAATGTTGACACATCAACTTACGGATAGATAAATCATAATTTAGATGCATCGAGGACAAATGGTAACATTGCAGGATGCTATAAGATTGATCAAAACTTTTGGCACAAGGAAATTTACACCACCGAGATATAATACCAGCTGGATATAAGCAATAAATGGTGGAAGGACCTTATTCGATTTAATACCTATAAGCAAATATGCAGCCAAAACCGTTGTGTTTACTGGGTAGTACAAGGACATTTTATAATTTCCAATTTGTACCGATATGGATAACCAAGAGATCCCAATCACTGTGAACATAATAAAAAGTCGCATACAAAAGAAGTACATGCAAACAAAATAAAACAGAAAAAGTATATCTACTAGCTGGAGGCAAGTTGGTAAGGTGCTTTGACTATGACCGGAATGGTCATTATTCAACACTTGAGGAATCCCCATAAAGAGGAATTTCCTCCGTCCACTATCTGACCCCAAAATTCCACGTGGGGGGGAGGGGAGGGGCGGGGGGGGGGGGGGGGGGGGGGGGGGGGGGGGGGTGTTCAGACACAAAAGGCTTTGAGAACCACAATTTTAATGTTGAAGCCAGAGATCAGGTGTGATGTACTTAAATCAAATATTCACATAATTTATGACCAGCCACTGGACCTGGTTCGCTAGTAACAGGGTTGGGTTGGGAAGTGGGAGGTCCTAGGTTCGAGACTGGGCTAGGGCCTTTGTTCCCAAAAAAAAAATTATGACCACAAGAGGATCTTGATGAAGAGACATCCAAAGGACCGTTCAAATAAACTGTTGGACTGACGAAGGATTTAGGAAACACAATTCTGGATATGCAAGTGATTATCTAGAACCATCTCAATTACTTTGTGATATCCAAAGGACCGTTCAACTAAACTATTGGACTGACGAAAAATTTGTACAGCCCAAACAAACAAAGCAATTTGTGCCTCCACTCTACTCTGGTTACTTCTCTTTATATGTGGAGTATATAGTCACCAATAGATTCATCAGCTTGATGTTGTCCGGGAGATTTCTTCAGTGTTTCACTACTTATACAAATAACCATTTATCATCATCATGAACATCAGATCTGATTTGTGAAAGCATTGTCCATAATACAAATCCTGACATCTACTTCATACATACAGCCACAATTTGGCTTATCTGCTGCCATTAAACTTCCCAGGTAAGTAATATACTCTAGGGTAATCTTCTGCTGACCATTGCTGCCAAAGGTGACCCACCACAAGTTAACTTTCTGTTGACCTGCAATCTGTGACATACCTCCAGACACAGTTCATTATTTCTCCTTCCACAAAGTCTTGACAATGTTTCACAAAAAAGCATAAAACCTTCTAACAAACTTCCTTGGGAAGCACAAATAAATCACGCACACCGAAATATCAAAAATTTGTTCTTCCCAACATGGAGAAAGGTCTATTTCCTTTTTCCTGATACATTGACAAAAACCATTCCCCATTCAGACAATACCATATTCCAATTGATCCTGCAATTCAAGACATTTGCTCATCTAATCAAAATATAAAGTTACATATGTCTAGATTGAGAAATAAATGGATATCTAGATCATGTAGACTTGTAAGTTAGCAACTTAATCAGCTTTGATAACATTGTTTTCTGGGCAGGCTCACGGAAGGTATCTGCTCTCAGGCAAAATCCATGTTCACTGCAAACTCTGAGGAGGATCAGGTGGACCTGGATGTCTCTACCCAGACTGTCCGGTCTGAGAAACCATTCAGCCACCTGTAAATAGAATGCTCTGGCAAGGTCTCTCCAACATGTCCCCATCAACTAGTTGCCTGTTGGTTGTCGTATTTCCAATATATACCTTATAAGCAATCTTCAGACGCAACAACTGGCCTGAGCATATCATTGAGCTTTTACTGGACAGTTATTAAAATATACTACACATTTATTGAAACTGTAGTATTTTTTCTTATTTTATGTAAATGCGAAACCGGACCATCCCATACACGCAATGTCTATTACAGGCTTGGGCTAGCTGTACCAGAGTTGAAACTGCAGTTTGTCACAAGGTCAGGCAGAATGCAAGGTGATTATTGAAATCACCTAGAGGGGGGTGAATAAGTGATTATGCTAATCAATGCACAAATTTAAAAAATGAGATGATGCAATAATCACTCAAAGCAAGATTAGAAGCCGAATACCCCGTGAAGGGCTCTGAACTCCTTCCTCGTGATTCCTCTAAATAAGAGTTTGAGGTGCGCAATGCAATCTTGTTGTGAGAGCATAGATCGACAATATAGGAATGAATGAAAAGCAAGTAAATAACACGAGTAAACTAATCGCAAACACAGAGATTTGTTTCGAGGTTCGAGCACCCAGCTCTACGTCCCCGCCTTCACTCAGAAGGATTTCCGATCCACTAGAACTTCCACAAAGGATTACAACCACTAGGGAGTACCCAACTCCTCAATCACACTCCTCTAGTCCAGAGGTAGTGGAGCCACAAATACAATAATCACTTGGTGATCAAAATACCACAAACTCTCTTTTGAAAAATTTTCTTTACAAAACCCTAGAGAATAATATATAAGATTGAAGCTCAAACTTTTGTAAGTGATATAAAAATAGAAGAAAGATTTTAAGAATCAAAAACTTTCAGAAAACTTTTAAAATAATAGCCCAAAACTTAAACAAAAGTTCTTTCTCAAGAAAACTCAAAACTTTTGATGTTTGAATTTGTTGTTGTGAAAACCTCTACCATAATGACCCCTTATATAGGATTTAGGAAGAGTAAATATAAAAAACTTTTACCTGAATAAAAAAGGAAGAAATTGCTCTAATACAGCTAACCACATTTTTTTTAAACTTAAACACGTTTTAAAAACATGTTAAAAATCAGCCTCCAGAAAATTAGCTATTACTGCCAATCTGATAGATTGGTCAACTTTGAGTACATTTTTCAGGCTGTAAACGTTCGAATTCAAAATTAGGTACATAGGAATAATTTGTAGATCTTTAAGTCTTCTTTTTAATGCAACTGAAATCAACTAATATCATTTTCTATTAGAGAGTTATCAATAAAACACTGACATGTATAAAAATAAAAACTGTAAGCTGTTTTCAGAACAAGAATAGAGTTCAACCAAATATTTGGCATCTTAAAAATTGAATCTGAAAAAGATTATTGAATAATAAATTTAGATTTGAAAGTTAGCTTTGAAATGCAAGTTAAATCATGTTATTTGAATATAAGAATAAAAAGTTATGATAACAACTATAAAAAGGTGTCAAGCAGATCAGCAGAACTAAAACTGGTTCAAATCTAAAACCCGATATATGTACTTGAAATCCAAAATCGGTTAAACTAAAAACCAAACGTATTGAATTTGTGTGTGTATTTGAGCTTCAAACGTATATACTATTCTTTAACAAAACAAATTATATGAGTCTACAAGCAGGAGTCTCTGATAGTTGACGTTGAGCAACGTTTGAGCTAGACCCTAATATCCCATGCTTGAGAACTCTTGAGCCATTAATACCTGTATCAACCTAAAATTCATTCTTTAAATTCTATTAGTACCAAATAGCTTATATATGATTTGTTATCATCAAAACACATAACTCGGTGATTGTAACCTTTGGGCCAACAATTAAGTACACCTAGAGGGGGGGTGAATAGGTGTACGGCTAATCTAATGAACAAAATGCGAAAATTAAAACTTAATTGCAGCGCACTTAGTGTAACCAACGAGTGTAGCCGAATTCTCGGTGAAGAGCTCTGGACTAACTCCTCTTGATTCCTCTGAATAAGAGTTGAGGTGCTATATGAAGCTCTCGTGGTTAGACACAAGTGAGGTACACACAAGCATGTATATAATATGAGCAATGTATTGCAATGCACAAAGTAAAGAGAGAGTTATAGATAATGGATCAAACGCAAACATAAGTAATTTATTTTGAGGTTCGAGCCACTGCTCTACGTCCTCGCCTTCACACAGAAGGATTTCCACTATCTCGTCCACACAAGGACTTCCCACACAGGGAACCTCCACTGAGGATTTGGGGCAATACAATAACCGGGAGTACACAACTCCTCTCTTTACAAACACAACCTCTACACTTAGAGGCTAGGCACAAAGCCACTCAAACACAATCACCTCACACTTGAGGGATGGGCACAAAGCCAAACAACCAATCAACCTCTCACTAGAGGGATAGGGCACAAAGCCACCACTCCAATAATCAACCTCTACACAAGAGGGATATCACAAATAAGGAGGGTTTACAACTTGGTGATCAAAAGACCACAAACCAATTCTTTTCCCACAAAAACAAAGATCCTAATAGATAGGATAGAATAATAAGCTTATGAGAAAAACCAAATGGAATGGAAAATAAATACTCAAAGAAAATCCTTGGGAAAAACTAGAAATAAGGATGTAGAGGATGAACCAAAAACACTTTTCCCAAAAATCACTTTTCTTTGATTTTCCAAACCCTAGAAAAACACCAAATCAAATGTAAACTTTAAAGCTTAAAACTCCTCTTTAATTGCTGCAAAAACACTAGTAAGATCAGAAAATAAGCTCTCAAAATTCTTGTTGAAAACTGCCAAGAGAAAAGCCAATTTATACTCTTTGAAAAACTAGCCGTTGGCAGCCAATTATGGTCAGAATTGACCATCCGGTCGACCGGCCGGTCGACCGGCCAACGGTCAAAAAAACGATCATTGCGCCTGCCGGTCGACCGCCCGGTCGACCGGGCCAACCCGAGAGTGGGTTGACTACAGTCGGTCGACCGCTCGGTCGACCGGCCAAACAAGCTGGCTGCGGCACATCCTTGTGCACGTCGGTCGACCGGTCCGATCGACCGACTCTTGGTCCGGTCGACCGGCACAGTCGACCGCCAGAGCCTGGCAAGGCAAATTTCAGAACTTGAAAACTGGGTTTTTAATTTTCAAATAAATCCCATAAAATCTCTAAAAATCTACAAAAATAGTTTCAGTATAATACTTTGATATACAAACATGTTTGAGTAAAAATCAAACCATGTTACAAACATTTTGAACTATTTTTGTAACTTAGAAATTTTACCGAAAACCAAAATCCGTATTTTCCAAAACTTAGATTTTTCAAATGGAAATCCGATTTTTCCAAAACTCATATAAATACAAAAACATGATATTTAAACAACTTTGAAGCATGTTGTATATGGATAGAATCCAATATACATATAAAGATATATATATATCAATGTTTTTGACATAGGATCCAAAAATAAGTTTTGTCTAAAACAAAACTCCAAATACATGAATAGGCATATCAAAATAAGTTTGTCTAAGTATATGAAGCATACATGTATATAGAACAAATCTCATATACATTAAACCATGTAAACTTGTTTTGATTCTATCTATTCATGAAAATCAAGATCGGTTAAACCGAAAACCGAAAACAAAAACATGAAACGTGTGTGTGTTGTGAACTTGAGCATATCACACTATCTAATCTTTAACAATGGATCTAAACAATAAACTAAACAAGGTACCTAAGTCTTCTTGAAGAGCGCCGTCTCTAAATCAACTCGATCCAAACATGATCCGCCGAGCTTGACTCCAACGAGTGCTAGATATGAACTTTGACGCTCGGGCTCTTGAATCATCAAGTGAAAGCTCCAAAACACCTTTTTTGAAGCTAATCACCTACTAATATCTTGGTTAAATATCTGAAACTAAACATCACAAGATTATTAGTAAACCGTAACTACATGAGTTAATCATCATCAAAACTAGAGTGGAAGGCCTCTGGCCAACAATCTCCCCATTTTTGATGATGACAAAACTATGGAGTTATATATGTATGGATTAAAGTTAAGCTTCAAGGAAGCTCCCCCTTAACTCATGCATAACAATAAACAATAAATATATGCAATGAATACTAAACATGAATATGCATAAATATGCATAATGAAATAAACATGCTCTTGATACCAAATTGAAAAGTTTCTTGATACCAAATTTTTAAAATAAATTACTTTTCCTTTTGTTTAAAATAAACATGTTCTTTAAATAATTGCTCTTGATACCAATAAAAATTTTAATTGAAAACTTTATCAATAAAAGCAATAAAAGCTTTTGATACCAATCAATAAAAAAAAGCTCTTGACACCAATTGAAAGATAATCAATAAAAAAAACTCTCGATACCAACAATAAAAATTTTAACAAAAATTCTTGATACCAATAAACCAAAACATAAATATGTTCTCTTGATACCAATATCAACAAAACATCAAAACATAAAACAAATTCTCTTGATACCAATATGAAACAAACTTTGATATAAACTTACAAATATCAACAATAAATATGCATATAAACTCAAATACATGCATATAAACTCAAATACTTCTCCCCTTTTTGTCAATCACCAACAAAGGGGTTAAAGTAAATAATAACACAATGTTCTCCCCTTTTTGTCTTAAATAAAAAAATATCAATAAGGGGTGAAATCAAATCAAAACTTTATGATACCAATTGAAAACATAATAAGATCAAGTGTATAACTCATACTTCCTACCACCCATTTCATGCACATGTTTAAAAGAATTTTCAATAATAAGCATACAAGGCATGGTCGCCCAACCAACCGCCTTCAATGGGTAGGGGTTTTCAAAAAAAGGTTTGAAAATATAGTATGTTTGAAAACTCTACCATATGAAGAATACGAACTAGTTATATGAAAAATTTAAAAACTAGTACGAAATCCTTCAAGTAAGGAATAAAACAAAATTATTTTTCATGAAAATATGAAAATCACATGATCATCAAACACTCAAAATCTATAAAGCACATATCATACTCATGAAAACAAAGTTATGAGAAAACGTTTAAATAATATGAGTGTATAAGAGTTATGTGAAAAACATACTCATGAAAATGGGCGATTAAGCTCAATAAAAAATTCCTTAAAACATGAAAACATGAAAATCATCAAAACTAGAACCCGGGGATTGTAACCTTTGGGCCAACAATTATAACTCTTTTGAAGCACCAACGATGATAGCCTATCAGTAGGTCACACCTCTTTATATGCAGGATTTAGTATCATCTTGAGAATCTCATGTTAACAGGAACCATCATATCTTAAGATCACAATCGTGGAACCATGAGCTCCTGACTTCCACAGTTTTCACAAAATATGTGTTTCTATCCTTTATGTTCACCAATTGGTGGATCCAAGTTGAAGCCAAGAGCCATCATATTCACATACAAGGACTTCCTAATTGATTTTAAACCAAGTAGGTTTAAGGCCAGTTTTCAAATTGGTGGGTCAGTCAATGACTTCTGATTATTTCAGTTTGAATCCAATCACTACTAGAGGAATGGGATCAAATTTAGTGACATCTCTGTCAAAAGTTTATAGCCTAGGTTTTGATTATGAGATTCCATTTTGCTCTTTGGCTTATGTCATGCCCTAACACAAACCATGTCATCTTACATCCCCTAGATTTCTCCCTTTTCCAGGGAATATGAGGGTGGCTCCTTTGTCACATGCAATTGAAAAGCATGACTAACAAGGTAGGTTTCCTACCCACCAATTGGCTTTTGGGAGTTTGGATAGCCCGCACTCGTACATAATTTCCTTGATCAGAAAATTGGCACCAACTAATACACGGTTGCCATCAGTTGATAGCCAATTATAAAAACTTGACAAAGTGTTATTGGAGCTTTGCTGGCTTCTAGTCATGCTCCGTAGCTGACCCAACCCCATTTTTATGGAAAAATACAAATTATGATTTTAATGGCTTACATACTAGGTCTAGAAATCCTTTCTTGGATTTTGAGTCAACCTAATTCATTATACTAAAACCTCTGTACCGCTGAACAAATTAGGACTTCACTAAACTCTCTCTCTCTCACTCAAATGAGAAAGCAATTTTACATTTGAGGGAGGACACATACTTAAGAAAGGTTTTTTTGATAAGCATAAAATCAAGGTTCCACTAACACAAATACAAGTACCAGATACGAGATAACACAAATATGCAGATACAGAAAATTTGACAAGTCACCAATATAGATACCTCATTGATACAATGATTAAATAACATTATTTATATATTTATATGCATATGTGAAAATGCTATAATATAGTCATGGGGCAAAGTTATTGGTGCGATTTGGGATATGCTGGGAAAGGTGTATAAAATTAGCAAGTTGTGGGTTTGAAATTATGGATTGTTTTGAGTCTTGTATTCAAGCATATGTATTGCACAGCGGCACTATGCTATCACCATTCTCCTTCGTAAAAACTTAAATTAGACTTTTTTTAATCAGATATTGGCAAAATCTCACATAGCATGCATTCATTGATTTTAGTAATGTACTTTCAATATCTCTAAGAGAGGATATACATGTTTGTTTTGACAGATGTTGAAGCAAACACCATGAGCTTAGGTGTTCTTTGCATGGGCTTAATCCAAAGAAAACAAGTAGCCGAGATGGCGGAAAGCTGCAACAAATTTCTCCTTACATCTTCAATCATTTTCCTATTCAAAACTGCACCCAATCAACATCAGGTTTAGAGCAAACCAACTACTTCATCAGTTGCCTCTGAGAAACAACCACCACCATATGCCATTACCTTTCAAAACAAATCAAACATTCAACAAATCTCATATCCAAACAAACTCCAACCAGCTGGCCATGTTTCAAGTCTGAACAATTTAACAGCCCCCCACCTTTCAAAATTTTAACAGCTCCCAACCTTTCAAAATCCAAAGAAATCCTAACATACCCCTTGCATCTTAATCCAAACCTGAGCCTGCCAAATCAAATATAATCCAAACAAACTAACAGCTAGTTCCATTATAAAAAAGGAGGAGCAACAAGAAAAGATATGCTGCTATTCAAGGGGATTATTTTTGAGAGAGATTTCTTTCACTAGAAGCAGCAGTTGGTTCTTTCAATAACAAGTAGCAAACAGTTGATCTTGTTGGCGACACTGAGCAGCAAGCAGCTGACCCTTTCAGTACCGTCAAGCGCAACTCATATTCAGAATAAATTTTCTTTATCTTATTTTCTTCTATGTATTTGCAAGAACTTGTGAACTTTATTATTGAATAAAGTTTAGTTGATTTTATTTATCCAGATTCTTCATTTCAATGTCTTGTTTTATTTTCTTTGAATCATGCGTAATGAGTGGCTATTTTGTGATTATGGTCGGGATAACTCTTAAGTGATGATTGTCTTTCTTTTTAATTATTCTCTATGCTTGTATTTTTCAATGCTTAATTCTTACTTCTAAATTAATTTAGATAGTTTTGGATTTGGGTTCTGTCATGCATTCTCTGAGATTTAAATAAGTCCAATTTAGTGTTTGGTTGATTAAAACAGTTCTAGAGTTGGATATTGGTTGTTTCTCCGCATCGGGTACATCTAATTATTTAATGATATTGTATGACCAAAAAAATAATAATAATAATTTATTATTATTATATTGATCTGTTATTGCTAAATCATTCATGATTGTAAAATTAGACAGTTGTGTAAGAATTTGGGAGATTAAATAATAGAAAAGACATGAATTAAATGGTGAAATCCTTGACCTTAATTAATCTCGTTCAATTGAATTAGAAGTTTTTTCTATTTTCTTGTAGTTTTTAATATTTGGACTCTATTTTTCTAGCTAGGTTAAAATTAAATTGAAATTTCAAAGTTCAAATATTTTCTTGTGGGATGATAGCTTGCTTGTCGACTCTACAAGACTCGTGCACTTGCGAGTAAATTAAACGTAGCACAACAAGTTTTTGGCGTCGTTACCGGGGATTTGTGTCAAAAACTGTTTGAAAACCTAAATTTGATTTTTCTACTAGTTGTTTCTTTTCTTAAAATAATAATAATAATTAAAAAACAAAAAAACTTCTGACTTTGGTTGTTTGGATCTTTATCAGGATAACAGAAGTTGCAAAGATACATAGGAGGGATGCTTGCTAAAAAAATATAAAAAATTTGCTTGCAAACAGAGTCCACTGGGAGGTTTGCACTTTCTTAATCTTACCCATGAATCTCCTGCAAATGGGGTTCTGAAGTGTTTGTTTTGAGTGCATTTTACATTAGAGTATATTTAAATTGAAAATATTTTGAGAGTTGTCTCCTTTCACATAAGGTCGGAATTTCATCACCCGCTCTTTGACTCAAAAATCACAATCTCATATAGGTTTTTTCTAAGCCTGAATTAATTTAAAACTTGATTAGAACTTGACTGCTAGGATTTTTAAGCTCATTAAGTGGATCTATTGTGGGAGCACTCCAATGAACACCTTCAAGATTTCAAAGAGGTAACTTTCTTATCAAGAAAGGGTGAATTAGCCATTGTGACGGTGCCTAGCGTGGAGGAAGGACTGAATCACTTGCTTGTTAATCGATCAGCCACAATCCGTCCAACCCAGTTAAGAATTGTCTAATTAGGAGAGAATTAATTTTCTATAAGATTAATGCAAAAAAAAATTGACTACTTTTGAACTAAACTCAAGATAAAGAAACCGATTTGCCTGATTGAGTCAATTAGGTATGCATCATTTTTTGGACTAGAATAGGCTTAATCTTAAAATTCTTAAGAATTGCTTGGGTTAGTGATAACAAACGTCGACTTGTTAGGATTGAGTCTCTTTCTCTGAATACGTGCTTGGTCGACTCTTCTACATTTAAAATGGTTGAAGATCACGGTAATGTTGAAAATGGTATCATGACTCTAAAGGAGCGCTTCGCTCCAAATGGAACACAACCCTCTAAGTGCATTGTATTGCCTAACACCAATGCAACCCACTTCGAACTCAAACCTGCTATTCTTCAGTTGCTTTCTACTTTCTATGGTAAGAAAAATGAGAACTCGTATACTCATGTTGATGAGTTCTTAGACATCTGCTCCACATTCAAATTTTAAAACTTTTCTGATGAGTCAATTAGATTCAAGCTCTTTTCATTTTCATTGAAAGACCAAGCGAGAGCTTGGTTGAATTATTTAGAGCCCAACTCGATCACGACTTGAAGAGATTTAAAATTTCAAATTTCTCTCTAAATTCTACCCTATGCCTAGGACAAGCCAATATAGAATGGAAATATCCACTTTCAAGAAGAAAAAAGGAGAGATTTTCATGAGTCATGAAAAAAGTTTAAAGATCTCCAAATCAAGTGTCTACACTATAATTTTTTGAAATAGTGGTTGGTCTAGTACTTTTTCAATGGATTGACGGATTCAAACCACAACCTTGTTGAATTCATGAGTGGTGGATCATTTATGGCCAAGAGTATACCTGAAGCTAGGTCCTTTTTGAGAGATTAGCTGAAAATTTTCAGCAATGGGATTTCAATCATGAGAGTTGAAGATCATCACTTAAAGAAAAGAATGTATAAGGTTCAAAGTGATGTGAGTTTGAATGTGCGATTAGATAGTTTAACACATAAAGTGGATGCATTAGTTCTGAGTTAGACCATGAAGGCTGAGAGTCAAGTTCGACAGGATGTTTAGCATGTGCGCCAGTCTCATACATAATACGATGGTGTGTCTTTTAGGGTACCAAGAGGGTCTGAGCGAGGAAGTTAATGTCCTAAACCAATTTAGAAAACCATTCAGTAGTTCATACTCTGAAACTTATAATCCTAATTAGCGAAATCACCCTAATTTTTCTTGGAGACAATAACAACCACAACCTCAACCCAACCAAGTAGAACCACCAAGATTCAACCAATTTCATCATCCTAATCAGCCTATCTCTTATGCTCCCCCACCTAATTTGCGCATATGTTTGCACCTCCACAACAGCCATCAATCTAGAGGCCATGTTAGAGAAATTCATCACTGAAACTAGTACGAGTCTACAAGAATTGAAAATTGTTAGCTTACAAAATACCCAATGATTTCACAGCTTCAATATGAGATGGGTAAGTTAGCAACTAAGATCGGTAAGAGAGAACCAGGAAAATTCCTAGTCAACCCATTCCAAACCCAAAAGGTCAGTACGAAGTTAGTCAACCATCTACTGCGGGCATGCCAAGTGAGCATGTTCAAGCAGTCACAACCTTTACATATGAAAGATGAGTGAATAATCAAGTTGAAAAGCTGAATCCTGACTGAGTTGAATCAGAGTGAGAAGAGGATGTTGTCATCTTAAAAAATCGGGATAGTTTAGCAAATGGGAGGGTCATCACTCCGAGCTAGTGAATCCAAGTCTAGCAATCTGTACAAGAAAATTTTCATTCCTATAGCACCTTTTTCCCAACGATTATCTCATCCTTAGACAAAAAAGAATTTTAATGAGATGATAGATTTGTTTAAACAAGTTGAGATCAATATTCCATTACTAGATGTCATCAAGTAAGATTCTATTTATGCCAAGTTGTTGAAGGATCTTTGCACACAGAAACGAAATCTAAAATGCAAAGAAAAGCTTTCTTGCTGAGCAGTTCAATCATCCAAAACAACATCCCACCTAAGTTTAAGAATCTTGGTTATCCAACCATATCGTGTGTCATTAACAATCATGTGATTGACAAAGCTTTATTGTTTAGAGGTGAGTGTTAATTTACTACCATACTCGATGTACAAGCAATTAGGTCTTGGAGAGATAAAACTGGCTCAGATTCGATTCTGTGACAGATCGTTATGTCAAGTATCCTCGAGGAAGTGTTGAAGATGTTTTGATCAAGATTGATAAGTTCATTTTTTCAGTGGACTTCATAATCTTGGATAGTGAACCTGTTCTGAATCCTAGCAACCATGTTACTGTGATCCTAAGACAATCATTCCTAGCCACTACTAACGCAGTCATTCATTGTCAGAATGGAATTATGAAGATATCTTTTGGCAATATGATTGTAGAGCTAAACATATTTGATGTTAGTCAACAACCTCCAAACAATAATAATATTTATGAAGTCGACATGATTGAGAGTCAGATCTAGAACACTTGGGTGCAATTTCATTTTGAAGATATTGTTGAGACGTGTATCGCTCATTTTGGGGATAATTTTAATTGAGAGTAAACTTTTGAAGGGATAAATGCACTCTTAGAGTCAACCCGTCCCATGGATGTTGGCAAGTGACAACCCAAAGTAGAACCTCTTCCACCATCACCATTTTTTCTCCATCTCCCTCATCCATCATAAAGCCCTCTAAGTTAGATCTAAAACCATTACCTAATACACTCAAATATGTGTTTTAGGCTATGTTGAGACCCTCTGTATAATTATAACATCTGATTTGCATAAGAAACATGAGAGTAAGTTGTTGAGTGTTCTTAGTGAGCATAAGAAAGCAATATGATCGACTTTAGCTGACATCAAGGGAATTAGTCACGATGTGGTTATGCATCGAAACCATTTGGAAGAAAATGCTAAAAAATCTCGCGAACCACAGGGAAGATTGAATCCTACAATGAAAGATGTAGTGAGAGCTGGGGTGTTGAAATTATTAGATGCATGTATCATTTACCTGATTTTTGATAGTCCGTGGTTAGTCCAGTTCATGTTGTGCCAAAGAATTCTGAAATCACGGTAGTTCAAAACTGAAAAAATAAGTTAGTGCCCCCAGTTTACAAACAGGATGGCATGTTTGCATTGATTACCCAAACTGAATATTATTACTAGAAAGGATCACTTCCCTTTGTTTATTATCGATCAAATGCTTAAGAGGTTAGTCAATCACGCTTACTAATATTTTCTTGATGGTTATTCTAGCTATAACCAGATCCCTATAGCACTCGAGAATCAGAGAAGACTACCTTCACTTGCCCCTTTGATATGTTCGCCTATCGTTGCATGCCCTTTGGGTTATACAATGCACCTGCTACTTTTCAGCGGTGCATTATTAACATCTTCTATGATATGATTGAATGTTTTCTTGGAGTATTTATGGATGATTTTTTAGTGTTTGGGTCATTTTTTGAGAAATGTTGTGTAGGCTGTCTAAAGATCACTAAAAGACAAGACACCAAAAAGCAGAGTCCCAAGCTCCAGACGCAGGGCTAATCACAGCCAGCACTGCAGCACCAAGGCGCGTGGGTCGAAACCCGCGTCTCAGCAGCACTGCAGCACCAAGGCGCGTGGGACGAAACCCGCGTCTCAGCAGCAATGCAGCACCAAGGCGCGTGGGTCGAAACCCGCGTCTCAGCAGCACTGCAGCACCAAGGCGCGTGGGTCGAAACCCGCGTCCCAGCAACACTGCAGCACCAAGGCGCGTGGGTCGAAACCCGCGTCTCAGTTGTAACCGTCCTGGTTATGGGGTCAATCACGGCCCACATAACGGGGAAATTAACCCCCATTATGGAGTGTTTTTAGGAGGCACGTACGCCCCTGAAACCTCTATAAATAGCCCCGCTGCTATGGAAAAGGGGTCGGAATTTTGGAGAGATCAGAAAAGAGCTTGACTTGAGAGCTTCTACAGAGAAGGAAAGAGAGTCCAACTCTTCAACTAACTTGCTGCGTACAAGTTAACCTTTGCCTACAGTCTCTTTGAGATTTTGGTCGACAGAGCTGTGTTACTCCGCCCGCCACCCAAAGAGAAGATCCCCAAAAGTTCTTGACGTTCACCCGGTCAACGAAAAACAAGATTCACTTTCCACCGCCACTTGAAGAACCCAGCACTAAACAAAGGGGAGATTCAAGACTCAACATCTTCCCTCCCTTGTAGTTGGAGTACAAGTCCGTTGTAATCTTTCAATTGATTCAAGGAAATTTTACACAAAGTTTTTCTCCGTACCAAACAAGAGATGGCGACTCCGCTGGGGACTACTTTCGTTACTGACGAACAAATTGTGGCGCAAGGTGACGTCTTCTACAAGGGGAAAATGATCGAATCACTCGTCGTAGAATTCGACCAGGCAAAATATGAAGAGTTCCTCTCTTCCGGCTTAAAGAGCCCAAAGGCCCGCGCCTACCGCTGGGTCTCTACGAGGACTTGTCCCGAAATCCGCTCTGAGCCTCTCCCAGAGGCAGCTGCTGTGAGGAATGTTGTGGCTAATCACGCCATGCGTGACACCCGCGCCAACGTCTCTCAGGAGACCCACGTGGTCAAGTTCTCTGGTGTCCAGCCAACCCATCCTCTTCCTCAGCACCAGGTCGTCGTTGGTTTCTCTCAACCCCCACGACGTAACCGGAACGCTGAACGCCGATAGAGGAGGCGTGCACGTCAACTGTGAGTTGGAACAACTGATCGTCCAACTGAGGCAGGACGCAAAGTTCAAACCGGCGTCTCTGCTGCACCACATCCGGCACGCGAAATCCGCGTTTGGCAGCCCCAACGTGATGTTCGCCAAGTTGGCTCCTCTGAAGCCCCACTTCTTAGACGCCAAGGCAAAACCCGCACGCCTTGTCGAGTACAAGAGGCATACGCCTCTAGGCGTGGGGCCCAGCAGCCCTGCATCTCTCAAGCGTCTCTGCCACGACGCAATAATCAGCAACGCGATAGTCGCGTCTCTTCTCAGCAGAGACGCCAGACGCGCGTCCTGAAGCCACGACGCGAGAACCGCGTCTCTGAACCCCGCGTCCTAGCTGTACAGAGCAAGGATGCCTCCTGCCCTCGACATCACGAGGCAATCTCTTTGATCCTCCTCCCACGGATCTGAGGGATTATTTGACGAAGAAAAGAAGTGCTAATCGAATCACTTCATCATGTTGCTATCACGATGCTCTCTGAGTGCCGTTGCAGTTCAGGTGCAAACCAGCAGTCTCTAGTTAGACAGCTGACCCTGATTCCCCGATCAGCTAAAAGAAGTCGTTCCCACAGGAGGAGGGTCTTCTCTGACACTGAATATCCCGAGCTCACTGCAAACATGGCGAGCCGGAGCAGGGGAAAACAACCTGCAATCAGCTCCGATGATGAGTCTGACACAGAACCGGAAGAAGTGTACCGACACACTCGCACCCGGACCGGGGCGATTCCCCCGATTGATTACAATGCTCTAGCCCGGGGCATTGAGGTGAATGACTCGCATTCCACTATTGCAGAGTCACAGGCTTCGAACTCTTCTATGGAGAAAGAGGCCTTTATATACATGACCAGCACTCCTGAGGAGACTGCCAGGCGCTTAGAGCAGCAAGCCCAGGTCCAGAAGGAACAATTCGAGATGATTCGTGTTCAGCAAGAATCTATCGACTCCCTCAAGAAGATGCTCGCACAGTTGCTTGAAGACAAGAGGAAGTCAACCAACAAAGCCTCCTCTAAGAAGTCTAAAGGCAAGCGAAAAGAAGGGGAAAGCTCATCTTCTGTACACGTAGAGGAAGAAGAGCAACTTACTTCTGGCTCGTCTAAATCCTCGTCGCAGGAAAAGGACGACCGAGAACAGGGAAAGGTTCATTCTAAAAGAATGAATCAGTTAGAGTAACGTCTTGAGGCTCTTACCAACCGGAAAGGCCTCCAAGAAGCAGGAGTGGTCCGGCCATATCCGGCCGAGTGGGACCTGGTTCCATATCCGCCCAAGTTCAAGGCTCCAACCCTCCAAGCATTTGATGGGAAAGGTTCACCGAACCAACATATCTACTACTTTAAGTCTCAAACGGGGAATGTGGTAGATAACGATGCCATTCTAGCACGTTTGTTCATCGGCACCCTAAAAGGGCTTGCCTTTGAATGGTTCATGAAGCTCCCGGAAGGCTCCATTAAGAACTGGGGCGATTTGGAGAAGCTCTTCCTAACGCGCTTCTTTGAAGATGACTCGGAGGTCAACATGCCTACCCTTTTAGCCACCAAGCAGCGAAAGGGAGAGTCCGTTAAGTCTTTCGTAGAAAGATTTCGGAACGTGGCACTCCGATGTCCAAGCGGTATGACCCAGGTCACCCTGGTGGAAACATGCCGCCATAATCTACAAACCTCACTCCTCGCTCAAATAGGAGTTGCTGAAAGCCGCACCTGGAAGCAGTTGGTCCAACAAGGTAAACAGGCTGAAGAAATTGTCGCCCGAGTTAGGGCAGAGGAAAACAAACCCCGACCTGAGAGGATAACAAAGCGTGCGCCAGACACATCCCTCTCCAAGCCAAACGGAAGGATAACTTGGCGACAGGGACTAAATCTCTCGTCAAACCTCAACCGGTCAAGGGAGGTGGCTCTTCAAGCCAACCACGTGCCAACAAGCAGTATTCCTTCAAGGATGAACATGTCGACTCGCTCTTCAAATTACTCAACAAGAGCAACCGACTGAAGCTTCCCGAAGCTAGGCGCCCTGAAGAAGTCGGTAAAACCGATAATCCCAACTACTGCATGTATCACAGGATGTTGGGACACACCACCAAGAGCTATTATGTCTTCAAGGACATCCTTCAGGCTCTGATTGATGCGGAGGTATTAAAACTCTGTCCAGAGCAGAAGAAGGTGGCGGCCAATATGACGTCATTCCTCCAGTTTGAAAGGCAACCTCCAACACCCTCTGGAGTAGTCCCTGTCCCAAGGGAAGAGCTGAGAATGGTCAACACAGACCCTCACCAACAGCAAGAGAAAGGCCTGGTACCTGTTCCCACACCTCGGGGAGAGATCATGTGGGTTCATCCTGACCTTGTTGATGGCCAGCAATGGACTACTGTGACCAACAGGAAGTCCAAAGGCAAAGCGAAGGCTACATCCTGTAATGTGGTGTGTGCCTCTTCTCGGGAAGCGGAGACTGATGTTCCCTCACTGACCGATTCAGAAGAGGAAACGTTAGTTCTGGCCACAGAACCCAGTCAACTTGTGGCAGAAACCCGTTCGGGGCAGTCATATTTGAAAAAGTATGACGAAATGGCGCCAATTCCTCCAAAACCCGCTATGAAATCAGCTAAGCCCTCCACAAAGCAGCCTGTGGAGAAACAAAAAGAGCTTCGGTTTTCTAAAGTTCTCTCGAAAGACATCGCGGGAGGATCCACAGCGCCTTACTACTTTGATGTCCTGGCTCAGCTGGCCAATATCCCTGCCCGAATTACCCTTTATGAGCTCCCCAGGCTATCGAAGACAACCAGAGAAGCTCTACAAGAGGCCCTCGCTAATGCTAAGGCCTTCATGACTCAGGTGCCAATCGGACCAAAGGAGGAAGATGTAGAGGATTGCCTCCATACCTCTCAAAATAGTCCCTGCATCACCTTCACGGCAGATGATATGCAAGTCAAGGGGAAACATGATCGACCCCTTTACTTCGCAGGGTATATTGGATCATCTGAGGTGAACCGCATTCAGGTAGATCCCGGGTCCGCATTGAGCATTATGCCTCGTCGGGTCATGCAACATCTTGGGATTCCTACCCACCGTTTGAGCGCTACCCAGACGACCATTTACGGGTTCAATGCCAATAGTACCCGTCCAATGGGGAAGATCAAGCTCAAATGCCAGATTGGGGACCTAAGGTCGGAGGTGACATGCTACGTGATAGATGCTGACACCTCCTACAATTTGCTGCTGGGAAGACCATGGATTCATCGCAATTCTATCGTTCCATCTACTCTCCACCAAGTCATGAAATACATCGATGGGAGTGAAAAAGTGCGAACGTTGATTGCCGAAAGGCATCCGTTCAAGGGAGTTGAGAATTATTTCACAGATTCTCTCCTGTATCAGGAATCTGTGAAAACAGATGAAATCCCACAACTAGAAGAGCCCGACTCTGGTAATGAAGCCACACCGAGCCGAAAAAAGAAGAGTGCATGTGGGAACTAGATCCACTTGTAACGGGCATTAATAAGCTCGATGTTGATAATACCACCGATGATGCAGGCGGATGGTATATTAATGAAGAATTAGATTTGGCGTATTTCTCTGTATTTGCTTCTGATTCAGTGCCGTCGGACACTAGCACCGAAGTGGATGATGATCTCTGGTCGGCAATGGATGCTTTGACATCATTACATGTACCAGTGAAGTCGTCCTTCGAAACGCACCAAGATGCCGGCGATGCGCAAGAATCAGTATTCATGGTTCCAGCGAGACGGAAAGGCCAAAGACCAATTCTTTTCGGACGAATTAAGTCCGAACCAATGCCCCTTGAAGAATCAGAAGGCGAGGAGGAACCCCCTCAGTTCGGTCATTATGAGCCAAATACACTCAGAATGAGGGAAAGCATGGGGTATGATCTGATGAATGGTCCCGGGTTAAACTTCGGCAAAGGAAGGAGAACACTACTCCGATCTTTTGTACCAAAAGGGAAAACCCTGATTATTATCATCAGACTCGCAGGGGGTTGGGCTATGTATCAACTCCGATCCCATCAGCTTCCGAGTCTGAAGAGTCATTATGCCATGATTACTCATCAGGCACGTCATCGTGGGAGTCAGATGTTAGTGTCGGCAACATCTTCAGAGAACTTTCAGTGAATATGGTTTCAACAAGCCACCTGGAAGACAGAGATAAAGAAATGATCCAGTCTGATACAGATCCTTGGATCAAACACTTAAACAATCTTTGGGATACCCGCTTCGAACAGCGCGAGCCACCCACAGAAGATAAGGTTGTTCAGATCAATCTGAGAGATGAGGCTAACCCTAAGCCCATCTTTATAAGCGACGGTCTATCACCTACGGAGAAAAAGGGTCTAATATCTCTTGCGCAAGAATATGTAGACGTCTTCGCCTGGAATTATGAAGACATGCCTGGACTCGATCCTCGAGTGGCTATGCATCGCCTCAACATTAATACGGACGTAAAGTCTGTCAAACAACAACAGCGACGGTTCCGTTCAGAAATAATGGAGGCAATTCAATCAGAAGTCAGAAAGCTTATAGACTCTGGCTTCATTAGGGAAGAACAACATCCTGATTGGGTAGCCAACATCGTCCCCGTTGCCAAAAAGAACGGAAAGATCCGGATCTGCATTGATTTTCGTGATCTAAACGAGGCTTGTCCCAAGGAAGAATTCCCACTTCCAATCACGGATGTCATGATTGACAATACGTGCGGATTCGAGCGAATGTCCTTCATGGATGGATTCTCAGGAGTCATGCCCTTCAGACTGAAGAATGCGGGAGCAACATATCAAAGGGCCATGAATGCCATTTTCCACGAACACATGCGCAAAACGGTGGAATGCTATGTTGACGACATCGCAGTAAAAAGTCGCGCTAAAGGTGATCATATAACTGATCTAAAGGTTGTCTTCGACATCATGCAGGCCCATCAGTTGAAGATGAACCCCACCAAGTCTTTCCTGGGGGTGGCCAGTGGAAAATTCCTAGGGTTTGTAGTGACCTCTACGGGGATTCATTTGGATCCGGAAAAGATTCGCGCTATCCAGAAGATGCAACCTCCGAGAAACCTCAAGGAGCTCAGGGGATTGCAAAGACGATTGGCGTACATCCGAAGGTTTATCTCAAATCTCTCCGGAAGATGCCAACCCTTTTCCAAATTAATGAAAAAAGATGTTTCGTTCATTTGGGACAACGCTTGCCACCAAGCATTTAAGGAAATTAAGCAGTACCTCACACAACCGCCAGTCCTTGCAGCTCCGGTGTCAGGAAAACCTTTCCTGATATACGTCCGAACGGTGGATCACTCTTTAGGAGCTCTACTAGCTCAGAATGATGATCAAGGACGAGAGCAAGTTATCTACTATTTGAGTAGAACAATGATCGGGGCCGAACATCGGTACAACCCGATCGAGAAGGAATGTTTGGCGTTGGTGTTCGCTGTTTAGAAAATGCGACACTATTTAGTAGGCCAAACCATAAACGTCATATCAAAAGTCAACCCCCTGAGGTTACTTATGACAAAGCCTTCATCGTTAAACGGCCGACTGGCAAAATGGGCCATATTGCTATCCCAATATGAAATGCACTTTTTACCACAAAAAGCTGTGAAGGGACAAGCTGTGGCGGATTTCCTGGCTGAGCATCCAGATCCGAGGGCAGCCAAACTTTACGAGGATCTCCCAGACGAGGTCGCTGAAGCCTGCCAGACTCAGACATCCTTCGAAAGGCAAGTGTGGCAACTTTTCTTTGACGGTGCATCGAGAACAAGCCCAAAAGGACATATAGTGGCAGGAGTAGGAGTAGTACTCGTCTCCCCACAGAACTATGTGATTCCTCGAGCTGTCTCGTTAACCGAGCCTTGTTCCAACAATGTAGCGGAGTACAACGCCCTCTTGATTGGGATGCAATTCGCCGATGAGATTGGCGTTAAAAATCTCGAGGCATACGGTGACTCTAAGCTCATCGTCAGTCAAGTTCGCGGGGAGTACGAAGTCAGACATGAAGACCTAGTACCCTATTACAACACAACTGTCTACATGGCCAAGAGGTTCACCAACTTTTACATTGACCATGTACCACGCAAGCAAAATGCGCATGCAGATGCACTGACGTCTCTCGCTGCTTCTTTAGCTCTTCCAGCTGGAGCAGTAGAGAAAATATTTGTCCACAGCCACGACCTGTATTGCCCGAGAATTGCCCCTGAGGACTACCCGGAGCCAACAGGAGATCGTCAAGATAAGGAAATGCTTGAGTCGTCAGCCGGTCCAGAGCCTAGAGACTGGCGATTTCCCTATATTGATTATGTCTTGTATGGCATCCTGCCTGAGGACACCAAAGAAGCGGTGGCCATTCGAAGGAAGGCCCCCAAATTCTACTATAATGCGATTACGCGAACACTGTATCGTCGATCGCATGACGGGATCTTGCTTCGCTGCCTTTCACAAAAGGAGGCACAGGAGGTATTGAAAGAAGCCCATGATGGCATGTGCGGAGCCCATCAACCTGGTCCAAAACTTGCATATCGACTCCAAAGGTTGGGATATTACTGGCCCAAGATGATTGCTGACGCCATCACTTATGCCAAAAGATGTCACGCCTGTCAAGTACATAGCGATTTCATCCATCAAGCACCAGGGTATCTTCACTCTACGACCTCTACCTGGCCATTTGAGATGTGGGGAATGGATGTAGTTGGTCCTATCAGCCCACCATCTTCAAAAGGACATCGGTTTATCTTAGCCATAACCGATTACTTCTCCAAATGGGCTGAGGCCATTCCTTTGAGGGAGGTAAAGTCATCTGATGTGATCAAATTCGTCAAACATCACGTCATTTACCGTTTTGGGGTGCCTCGGCGAATTGTCCATGATAATGGACCCCAGTTCGTCAGTCAGGCTTTCCAGAGGTTCTGCGCTAAGTTCAGAATCCAGAGTGTGTCCTCAACGGCATACTATCCCGCTGCTAATGGTCTCGCAGAAGCTTTCAACAAGACCATCGGCAAGCTTCTCAAGAAATTCGTCTCCAAAAGTCAGCGTGACTGGGACGACAAGCTAGGTGAATGCTTATGGGCCTATCGCACAACTGTGCGAACCCCGACTAAAACTACGCCATTTTCTTTGGTATATGGGTGTGAAGTCGTGCTTCCACTGGAAATCTAAATTTCATCTCTACGCGTCGCCTTGACAGCAGAGATGACAAATGAGGAGAAGCATCGATAGCGACTCCAAGAGTTGGAAGCCTTAAATGACAAACGTCTGCAGGCCCAACAACAAATCGAGCTCTACCAAGCTCGGATTACCAAAGCCTTCAACAAGAAAGTTAAAGTGTGAACTTTCAAGAAAGGTGACCTTATCTTAGCCGTCAGAAGACCTATGGTGATGACACATAAGACAAAAGGGAAATTCCAGCCCAAATGGGAGGGACCATTTGTAGTAGAATCAGTCTACTCAAATGGATCATATCGCCTCATAACTGCAAATGGCGATACACTCATGATGCCGATCAATGGCAGATTCCTGAAGAAGTACTATCCTTAATGGTACTCCTCCGCCGATCAAGTTAAAAGTACACCTCTGATCAAAGCACCAAGAAAAGTTTCTTCCCTTTGCTAGACTACAAGCTAATCAGGCACTGGCTGCACCATGATGCATGTTGATAAAGAAACAACTTGGGTTCTAATATTCTTATCTTCATTAACATCCGACGCCTCCGACGGCTAAGGACAGAGGAAAATGTTAGCTTCTAAGCCCAACATAAGTCTTCGACAACTCATCATGCTGAGGGGAATAGCATGGCTAGCCCAGCTCAAACGGTAGTTGGTAAAGGCACCTCAAATCCGTTGATAGCTGAGGGTTTGCTAAAAATCCTAGGTGAACTTAGTTCCACCCTCTCCTCCAAAATCCCTTACCAATTCTCATACACAGAATGGTAGGTCTACAAAATTCAATCATTGCTACGTTAACACTATACCTCTGGTAATGAAAATTTTCAATACTCCTTATTAAGTACAAACCTTACTTGTCTTAACTCTATATGGAGTAGCAAGCCTTCAAATTTGTCAAGTTAACACTACACCTCTGACACTTCAAACTTCACTTGTCAATTCTCATCAATAGAATAATAAGTCTTCAAAATTGCTTATATCGCAAATCAATCACTGTCAAGTTAAAATTACACCTCTGACATTTCAAATCCTACTTGTCAATTCTCATCAATAGAATGACAGGCCCTCAAATTGCTCGTATCGCGAACCAATTTTTGTCAAGTTAATACCACACCTCTGACAATTACTGTTGAGTTCAACATTACACTTCTAACAGTAATCAAGTTGCTGCCAAGTTCAATATTAAACCTCTGACAGTCATCTTTTCTCAGACTTCCATATCGAAGCTGAAATGAATGATGCTAAGTTTAATACTACACCTCTAGCATCCAAGTCATTGCCAAGTACAACAACACACTTATGGTCATGACCTTCCCTCGGACTTCCTTGTCAAAGTCGAGATGACCAATGCCAAGTTCAAAATCACACCTCTAGCATTACCCTCGCTGCTAAGTTAAACATCACACCTATGGCAGTGATACTTTCAGTTTTCCCAAATAAAACTGAAAGGCTTTTGAGTCAAGTTAAATATTACACCTCTGACTCACATTCTTGTCAAGTTAACATCACACTTCTGACAAGACTACATTCAACCCGTTAGGTTAATATCACACCTCTAACGGTAAAAACTTTCCTAGATCCCCCGCGAATCTAGTCTCACTTGTTATTCTCGTCAACAAGAATAACAAGCACACCTAAAAACATTGTTAGGTTAATATTACACCGTTAACAGTGTTTTCATTAATTCCTCAGCTGATTTTAATCAAGTTAATCTCAAACCTCTGATAAAAGTTCATCCTCCCTGGGGGTACAAATTCAGCTTGTCATTCTCCGTTATAAATTGGCAGGTCCACAAAAGTTATCTTATCTCTGTTAAGTTAATATCACACCCCTGACAGCATTATTGAGTTCCTGAAATAGGATCTCTCTCTACAAAATTTGACTCGTTAAGATTATCATCATAATTTTGACAGGTCAAAGGTTCTTTACTTCTATTCGTCTGACTTTCAATACAAAAAGGGAGTTCAAGACAATAGAAGAAGACAAAAAGAAATGTGTCGCTTTTATTCATATCTAACATATGAAAGTGATACAAAACGCTCTCTTATTCAATAAGATTGAGTGTTACAGATAAAGGAGTACAAAGAAGTCCCTCTCTCTCTCAAAGGTTGCACTCACTCCTTGAAGCTGCTCACAATTCCGAGTACAAGATGTTTGGAAAGGCGCCAAAGTAGAATTGAACACTGCGGCGACGATCGGAAGCTGGTTGCACCACGATGCATGACGTAAACATCGAAAGAGTCCATCGTCGACCAAGGGCAATGGTGTTTTTGAGATCGAAATGCGGCAGAACCTTCTGATTCCACCTGACCATCCGAAGTGGGGATATGATCCTTCGTTGATGAACACCTCCACCACCAGAAAGTCATCCAATGAGCATGGAGTTCTCATCGATGTCACTTCTGGGGTAAGTGAAGGGAGAATCCAAGACCATACCCACCACTATATCCACCGCCATACTCACTCTGACCATGCCATACCAAGAAGCATGACTGGTGAATTGAATCCAAAGAGATCTTGGCGGGTGTCAGGGGCCATGACTTCTTCTCCAGTGGTCGACCATCGAACAAGTTCGCCGGCCGATATATTCTCCCAAGGGCCCAGCGAACATGAAAAAGGATGATTAAGCCTACCTGCAAGAAGCAAACAAAAATTAGCAGATCTGAAGCTTAGTGTACTTCAACAGAAAAACTAAGTGACAGACGCAGTTATTGCTGAAAGCTTCAGACGCAGGGATGACCCGCGCAATGAACCAAAATTCTACGGCGGCAGAAACAGACACGGTCAAAGCTGTGATATACACAAAATTCGAACGCAGTCTAGCTTTGCACCCTCGTCTAAGGTTCGAGACGTGAAGAGAATCAAACGCGAAAATTGCCATCTCCCTGTTTAATGAACAGGGGTTGCAAAATTCAGGCCTGAAACCTTCAATCTGAGTTGAAAGTCCTTTAAGTCGACAGCCTCAGACGCAAGCTTTGTACGCAAAGCTCGCGGTCCAGGTGCCAGAGTCCATTATGCTCGCGTCCAGAGAATTCCGGGTCAGAGTTTTCCTCAACGGCCCAACTCAAAAAAAAAATGGGCGCACCAGCCAGACTTCAGGAGAAGGTCAAGAAGGTGAATCTCCTTAAGAGATAGCGAAGCAGAACCCTGTAATGGGCTTAAGGTTTCATGGCAAACCGTAAAGTCATACCTGCGGCAACACCTGTCAAGGGTTGAACTTTCCGCATCAAGGCGCGGACGTAAAAGGTGCTCAAAGAGACGCTCTTTGGTCTTGAAATCACTTGACAGTGATAATCTTCTGGAGAGATTATGCAGAAGCATGAAAGCTTTGGGTCATCATCGTCCATGGAGGCAAGCCCCAGATGAAGTCCTTGAAGGGAGAAGGTGGAATCCCTCAGAGCATTCGTTCTCAAAGGAAAGCAGTCTAAGTAATGGACTGCTAAAAGAAGAGGGTGAGGCCTATTTATAGGCGACCCATAGAGCCTGTAATTAATGGCTCGCTAATCAGAACCATCGGCTTTAATGACCGCATGAGTGTCAAAGCCCAATGGAGGGCTGACGCGTGGATCGTCGCTTCGGGAAGCAACGAAAACGCGGGCCTCCAACCGCCAGCGCCGGTTGGCAGTAAAAGGCGTTAATGCTTAAACCCAATAAAGGGTTGACGCGTGGACTGCCGCTTCGGGAAACATCGGATGGTGCGAGTTCCCAATCGTCAACGTCGATTTGACATTTAAAAATCCAACAAAATCTTTATGACAAGCTGCATGTAACGCCTGGGAAGTTGCACCAAACGCAGGCCTAAGAGCCGCGTCCAGGAACTTGCATCCCTATATGAATTCGAAAACGGCGTCCTTCTTCATGCCAATTAAGAGGATCATGACCGCGTCTCTCGAAATAGTTCAAAGCTGCGTCCCCTCGGCAAAAGGGATCCATTTTGGGATCGCACTTTGAAGCTACAAAAGCTGCGTCCTAAGACATACTTCTACAACAGAGAAGACCTATGTCACTCACAGGTATCACAGGTATCCTGAAAATTGCGTCTACACTGCACGATGACAATGGTATTTCTATCATGAACTCAATATAATTTGAGTTTGCACTAAGTCGATAATCTGGAGACGTGCCCCCACTAAGACAAAGTCGCGTCCTCATCTCTATGCGTCAACTTGGGAGGAGCATGAAACTGCGTCCTCACTTCATCTTGAAATTCTGCATCTGGATAGAAGTGAGGGCTGCGTCCCAAGAGCCGCATCCTTCCTTCCAAAGCCGCGTTTTGGCCAACTCAGTTCAGCCTGAGTTCATTCAGAGTCAGTCAAGGATCACAACCAAAGACTGCAGCTAAAAAAAAATAAATTTAGATTCATCTACAGTGGAGCAATGAAGATGGAGCAAAATCTCAAAAACTTTTATTATTTAGGCCAAAAATGATAAAAGTAATACAAACACTCTATGAATAGAGTACTCTCTTCTTTACAAAACGAGAGAGAAGGAAGAGAAGGCTAATAATCTTGATTAGCCAAAGAACGGATTTGTTCTCGGAGGCGATGTATCTCATGCTGACGCACTTTCTCAGCCTTCATTCCAAAAGACGCGTCTCTCCGAAGTGTCAAAGTCGCGTCTACTTCATGGAGTAATGCTCGCGTGGTCATCCCAAAAGATGCACCCCTATAAGAGGCGCGTCAAAAGCAGTATTACCCCTGCGTCCACAGAACTGGCGTTCAGTCCTTACTTCTGCAATTCAGTTCAACAGTACACTGGCACAAGCAGACGACTGTCCACCTCTGGTTCAAAGTACACCAACGACAAACTCAAAGCATCGGGGAGGTTTAGACTGTGTATCTAGACACTCAACACGATCAATTTGGGCGGCTTCAAAGAGTTCCACAGTACACTCACGAAGGCCATACTCCAAACAAGATCAAGCCCGGAGTATTGTCAGTCCAATCATAAGGGTGAATTCAGCTAGAGTCCAAAGTATTTCGAAATCCGTCCCAGCTAACTGCGGAATATCGAAAACTTTGGAGGGGGTTCTGTAGGCTGTCTAAAGATCACTAAAAGACAAGGCACCAAAAAGCAGAGTCCCAAGCTCCAGACGCAGGGCTAATCACAGCCAGCACTGCAGCACCAAGGCGCGTGGGTCGAAACCCGCGTCCCAGCAGCACTGCAGCACCAAGGCGCGTGGGTCGAAACCCGCGTCTCAGCAGCACTGCAGCACCAAGGCGCGTGGGTCGAAACCCGCGTCCCAGCAGCACTGCAGCACCAAGGCGCGTGGGTCGAAACCCGCGTCCCAGCAGCACTGCAGCACCAAGACGCGTGGGTCGAAACCCGCGTCCCAGCAACACTGCAGCACCAAGGCGCGTGGGTCGAAACCCGCGTCTCAGTTGTAACCGTCCTGGTTATGGGGTCAATCACGGCCCACATAACGAGGAAAGTTAACCCCCATTATGGAGTGTTTTTAGGAGGCACGTACGCCCCTGAAACCTCTATAAATAGCCCCGCTGCTATGGAAAAGGGGTCGGAATTTTGGAGAGATCAGAAAAAAGCTTGACTTGAGAGCTTCTACAGAGAAGGAAAGAGAGTCCAACTCTTCAACTAACTTGCTGCGTACAAGTTAACCTTTGCCTACAATCTCTTTGAGATTTTGGTCGACAGAGCTGTGTTACTCCGTCCGCCACCCAAAGAGAAGATCCCCAAAAGTTCTTGACATTCACCCGGTCAACGGAAAACAAGATTCACTTTCCACCGCCACTTGAAGAACCCAGCACTAAACAAAGGGGAGATTCAAGACTCAACATCTTCCCTCCCTTGTAGTCGGAGTACAAGTCCGTTGTAATCTTTCAATTGATTAAAGGAAATTTTACACAGAGTTTTTCTCCGTACCAAACATGTTGCATCACCTGTCACTAGTCTTAGAAAGGTGCAAAGAGAAAAATCTGGCGTTGAATTGAGAAAAATGTAATTTCATGATGAAAGGGATTGTCTTAGGCAGTGTTTTAAATGTCGTCCGACATTTCATTTTCAAGCTCTCACCGCCACGACATCTCCATCTACATTTGAAATGGCGTTTTGGAAAATGTCGGCCGACACGTCGGGAAAAATCTGATATGTCGGCCGACATTTTCCCGAAATGTCAGCCGACATTTGGGAAAAACCCAATATGTTGATTGGTCTTGGAAGCTGGAGCAATTGAGAAATTTTAACAATAGATTAGTGAATATATACAAAATGGTTAAGTTAATTATACATATCCTAAATATGTAGTTTTGCATAAGTTGTGTATGTATTACCTTGACAAGAAATTTTAAATTACATTATTTAAGACATCTAGGATATATATTTTTTATCCGTCATGACGTCCGAAATTTACTAAATGGCCCCAAAATATCTCCGAAATCTAAAATCTGACATTCGATTAAGACATCCGACATTTCCCTGATATCTGACATTTAAAACACCGGTCTTAGGGCACATCATTTCTGACAAGGAAATAAATGTTGACAAGGCTAAGGTCAATTTGATTTTCAACCTTTCACCGCCTCGTACGGGAAAACATATTAGACTTTCTTAGGACATATTGGGTTTTATCGTAGTTTCATTAAAAATTTCAGCAAAATCTCTAGACTTTTGTGCAATTTACTTGTCACAAAGATGTTGCTTTTGTCGTCGATGATGAGTGTTTAAAAGCCCTTGAGCTACTTAAAGTCATGTTAACTTCTAATCCCTATCATTCAACCATCGAATTGGGAAGAGCCTTTTAAGATCATGTAATGGATCTGACTATGCAGTTGAAGCAGTTTTAGGGCAGCGTGTTAATAGACTACATCATGTGGTCTATTATGCTACTAAAACTTTGAATGATACACAACTGAATTATTCCAGCACTGAGAAAGAGATGTTAGCAATTGTGTTTGCATAAAACAAGTTTAGACCCTATCTCTTAAGGTCTAAGGTCATCATTTTTTTCCGATCATGCAGCTCTTAAGTACCTTCTTTCTAAGAAGGATACTAAAGTACATTTAATTTGTTGGATCTTACTGCTACAAGAGTTTCATTTAGAGATTCGAGACAAAAAAAAGTGCCAAAAATGTTGTAGTAGATCACTTGTCTAGGCTCATTATAGAGTCTCCATCCGATTCCATTCCTATCTCTGAGTTCTTTCTTGATGAGAAATTGATGACTGTTTCTATGTTGGTATGCTAATTTATAGTCTTCATCCGATTCAATTCCTATCTGTGAGTTCTTTCTTGATGAGAAATTGATGAATATTTTCAAGTTATCTTGGTATGCTGATTTGGTCAACTATCTTACTACGGGTCAAATGCCTTCTCATTGGATGAAGCGAGATAAGTCTCAACTTTTAGCCAAAGTGAAATATTTCTTTTCGAATGATCCATAATTATTCAAGTATTGCCCAATTAGATCATGTATAGATGTGCCCAATGATATTTTTCATAGTATTATTTCCTTCTTTCATGATCACGCTTGAGAAGACACTTTAGTTCTAAGAAGGTTGTATACAGTGTGGATTTTATTGGGCTTCAATTTTTCATGATTGTCATGATTGTAATGCTTGCGATCGATGCAGAAGGTTAGAGAGTATTTCGAAAGAAACATGATGCCCCTCAACCTGATACTGGTTGTTGAAATTTTTGATTAATGAGATATAGATTTCATGAGATCATTTTCAAATTCTTTTGGTAATGTGTACATCCTTGTCGATGTCGACTATGTGTCAAAATGGGTAGAAGCCAAAGATTGCAGAACTTATGACTACAAAGTGGTAATCCAATTTGTGAAGGAGAAAATTTTTGCTCGATTCGGTACACCACATGCCATTATAAGTGATGGGGGAAAACATTTTACAATCAAGTTTTTAAGAAACTTATGCTCAAATATTATGTCATTCATAAGATTGCCACCCTTATCATCCACAAACAAGCAGTCAAATTGAGATATCTGATAGAGAGATTAAAAAAAATTTAGAACAGACAGTTAACCCAACTAGGAAGGATGGTTCTTAAGACTGAGTGATGCATTATGAGCATATCATACCGCTTTTAAAACTCATACTAGGATGTCCCGATATCGAATTGCGTATGGTAAGGCTTGTCATCTTCCTATAAAGCTAGAGCATTGGGCATATTAGGCTATGAAACAACTCAATTTCAATCACGATAATACGGGAGCTCAGAGCAAATTACAAATGAATGAGTTAGAGAAAATTAGAAATGATGCTTATGATTATGCTAAAAGTTATAAAAAATGAATGAAACGATATCATGATAAGCACATTCTGAGAAAAGTGTTTAGTTCAGGAGAGAAAGTTCTCCTGTATAATTCACGCCTGCATTTGTTCCCTGAAAAGTTAAAAAGTGGACGATCCTTTTTCCATACGCATTGTCTATCTGTATAGGGTTGTCGAACTAAAAATGGTAATATTTTAAAGTGAACGGTCAATGGTTGAAACCATTTTTCGAGTTGAAAAGTCCAAAGGTATAGAAAATACTTCTGCCTGCTTATCAGAATTGTTCTCTATACCTGCTAGAAATCCCCTTTTGTATTATAGTAGTTGTCTTTTGTCTTTTCTATTGGCAATAAAGGAAACTATGTCCACTCATCTATTACATGTATTCTAATCATTCACCTTGTTTCATTGTATTATCATATATGTCTGCATTCATGCAAACTCATTTTTTTACATTGAGGACAATGTCCAGTTTAGTTTTGGGTTGAGATGTATGTTTTTTTTATTTGTTTGTCAAAAAATTTAAAAATTGAATTTTTTGAAAAATGTGAGAATTTTTTGGAACTTAACTTCTTTGTATTTTATTCTAGAATAATAAGGCACTTGATAAAAAAATGCATAAACCCCAACAATTAAGTTGAGTCATAACTTAAAATGAGTTTTATCCTTAATTTGCTTTTAGAGTTTTGAAATTTTTGAAACTTGAACTTTCACGACACGGGCTCACTTTAAGGATCTAGGTAGCACAGTTGTTAATCTAGTAATTACCTAGAGACCTAATGAACCAACACTATCTATGTTCACTTGGTTTGCCTTATGGAAAGATAAGAAGAAAATTATGCAAAGAAAAAAGGGCAATCAGTGAATTAGATCAGGCATATAGGAAAGTGCTACATTTTATTAAGATCTATAATTGGGGGCTTATGATGAGGATTTCGAACATAGGTCCATAGGAAAATTTTAAATCCTAACACCTTATGCCATCTGGTGTGGGTGTTGTTGATTATTCACTACATGAGATATTCATCATAAGAGAAAAGAAGCAATTTATAAAAATTATATGACAAAAAAATAAAAATTATTATTAAAAATTGAAAATGAATGGTGGTAAGACCTTAAGTAAATAGTGTGAAAGTCATCTTTATAAAAACACGAATAAGCGAGAATGTCACAGATAAAACCTATGAGGTACTAAAGTGGACATTCAAACCTCTCGTAATCCTGAACAAATTAGTAAAGTTTTGAATCAGGTTAGAGGTTAATAATTAATTTTCAGGTATTTATTGGTGTTAGCAATTGCAAGAGTGAACCTTAAGTAAAAAAATTAACTCCGCACGCAAGTACATCATTTTCTTGAACTCTAAAATGACAAAATGGTGTGAACTCAAATTTGAAAAAAAAAAAAAAGTTGGGTCAAAATTATAAAACCACGTGCCTTACGAATTCGACATATAAGTATCAAAGATTATATTTTAAAAAAATTTGAATTTTGTGGGTAGATTCACTGTAAACCCTCACGAGAAACAACTCGTCCACTAGTGTGAAAGATAGGAATTTAAAGGCTTGTTGCACAAGCTAAGTATAACCGTGAATTCTTCAAAAGTTAATTAGAATTTTCTTTTTTTGCTCGAGGACTAGCAAAATATAGGTTTGGGGTGTGTTGAGTCTTGTTTGCAAGCATATTTTCTGCACACCGACACTGCAGTATCACAATTCTCCTTTGTAAAAAACTCGAATTATGCACCTTCTATTTATTGACAAAATCTCACAGTATGTATTCATTGATTTTAGTAATGTACTTACAATATCCCTATGAGAGGATACACATGTTTGTTTTGATAGATGTTGAAGCTAACACCATGAACTTAGGTGTTCTTTGCATCAGGCTTAATCCAAAGAAAACAAGTAGCCGAGTTGGCGAAAAGCTGCAACAGATTTCTCCTTACATCTTCAATCATTTTCCTCTTCAAAACCACACTCAATCAACATCAGGTTTAAAGCAAACCAACTACTTGATTAGTTGCCTCTAAAAAACAACCACCACCATATCCCATTACCTTTCAAAACAAATCAAACATTCAGCAAATCTCACATCCAAACAAACTCCAACCAGCTGACCACCTTTCAAATCTCAACAATTTAACAACTCTCCACCTTTCAAAATCCAAAGAAATCCGAGCATATCCCTTTCATCTCAATCCAAATCTAAACCTACCAAATCCAATACAATCCAAACAACCTAACAGTTAGTTCCATTATATAAAGGAGAGAAGCAACAAGAAAAGATATAGGAGGGATTATTTTTGGAGATAATTTTTCCACATTTCTTTCAAGCAACAACTGGTTCTTTCAACAACAAAAAGCAAGCAGTTGATCCTATTGGCGACACCGAGCAGTAAGCAACTGATCCTTTCAGTAACGTCAAGCACAGCTTTTTTCAGAAGAAGTTTTTTTTTAATTTTCTTCTATGTATTTGCAAGGAATTGTGAATATTATTGAATAAAGTTTAGTAAATTTATTTATCTAAATTCTTCAATTTCGATGCCTTGTTTTATTTTATTTGAATCATGTCTAATGAGTAGCTTATTTGTGATTAGGATCGGATAACTCCTAAGTGATGATTGTCTTTCTTTTAAATTATTCTTTAAGCTTGTGTGTTTCAATGCTGGATAGTTTTTTATTTGGGTTTTGTCATGCATTCTCTGAGATTTAAATAAATTCAAATTAGTATTTGGTCGATTAAAATAGTTTTAGAGTTGGATATTGGTTATTTCTAGGCATCGGATACGTCTAATTATTTAATAATATTGTATGACCAAAAAAAGAATTTTTTTTATTATTATCTTGATTTGTTATTGCTAAATCATCCGTAACTGTAAGATTGATTTCTAGATAGTTGCGTAGAAATTTGAGAGATAAAATAATAGAAAAGACATGAACTAAATGGTGAAATCCTTGACCCTGATTAATCTCGTTTAATTAAATTAGTTAGAAGTTTTCATGTTTTCTTCTAGTTTTTAGTATTTGCAGTTTATTTTTTCAGCAAGTTAAATTAAATTGGGATTTCAAAATTCGAACATTTCCTTATGGGATTGATACCTTGCTTGCCGACTCTACAAGACTCGTGCCACTTGCAAGTGAATTAAACTTAGCACAACAATTTGCTAACTTGTTTCTCTTATATCAAGTTAATTATATGAAAAATGGATTTATTTTAAATGAAACTACAAATGCAAAATAAAATGAAAAGTATTTGACTCGTATCTTGTTGTCTTTTTAAAATCCGATACTTGCTAGATTTGCACCGACATGTCCAATGCAAAACCAACGACTATCTGCAACATTGCATGTATCGGTATAAATATATATACGATAGGATACACGAATGGTTTTGAAGAATTAGGGAAATAGAGCATAAAACCTTGTATCGATGAAGCAAGATGAAATGAAAAGGCCTATAATGAACATGCTTGATGCTCTGTGCTTGAAAAAATAAACAGAAAAAGTTTGACAATAGTTTTCAAAGTTGTCTTTAACTTTTAATGAATAAATGATGTTAAGATTAAATTTTCAAGTTATATTTAGATCAAAAACCACTCAATCTTATAGATAAATTCTAACCAACAAATATATAAATCCATGTGCACTTGGTGTACGTGAATACTAACTACTTTGTATAAAGAAGCAAAGTAGAAATGTTGTAGTTAGAAGCCAACACACTTCTTTTTTCCGTCACAAGGCAAAAAAAACTCTCAAAGGAAGATCCAACAAGCGGGTTCCCCCTCTCTCCCCCTCCAGCAAATCTCCTCCCCTCTCTCCCTCCTCTCTAACAACTCTCCCCAGACCTCCTCCCCTCTCCCCCCTCCAGCAGCTTCCCTAGCAACCAGATCTGGAGGAGGCCACCTACGTGCTCTCCTCCCCCCCCCAAAGATTTTTTTTCCTTTAGATGCTCAAGCTAGACGACGGTGGCTGACATATTGGGGTCAGATTCGGCTAGGGGGCAGATCCAGCCAAGATGTGGCCAGATCCGGACGAAAGGAGCCGGGTCCAGCCAAGGCGAGGCCAGATCCAGGTCCGCGCGCGGCGTCGGTGAGATCGACTCGGCGATGAAGAGCGGTCAGATCTTGGCCAGACTCGGTCAGATCTGGCCAGATTTGGGCCCGCGTGCAATGACGGCAGGCTCGGCGAGGTCAGTTGAGTCAGCTACGATGATTAAGAGCGGCTAGATCCGAGCCCGCGCATAGCGGCGGCTGGCTCGGCGAGGTCGACTAGGACGACAAAGAGCGGCCAGATCCGAGCCTGCGCGCAACGACGGGCTTTCGGCGACGACGTAGAGCGGCCAAATCCGGACCAACGTCGGTTGCGACGAAGTCGTAGTCAAGGGCGGGCAATGACGAAGAGCTCGATGAGGACAGGCTTGATGCGCCGGGTAGTGGGAGTTGGACAGTGAAAGCAGTAAAAGGGGTGATCCGTCCATGGATGTGACTCGGATCTTGTCGATCCAGCCGATAGGGGATCGACCGTGATGGTAGTAATGAGAGTTCTAGCCACGGATGCGTGAAAAAATTGGTATGACTGCGACGGCGATAGCATGTGATTCGGCCGAAAGGGAGCCGGTGACGAGCCAGTCGTAGAGGAGTTGCACCACAAAGGCAATAGTGGATGTTCAGTTCTCGCGATCCAGCCAAAAGGGGATTGGACTGCAACTACAGTGATGGGGATATGCCATGCTCATTGGTGGGGGAGCTAATGACGGGATGATCAGATGGACCCGCAGATGCTGCAATGCGGGAGTAGTTCATATGGCATTCTGGTGGTCTTTTTTTTTTTTTTTGAAGGTTCAAATTGTGTATGTGTCACATGTTTATGCTCTTCATGCTTGAGAAATGTCTCGTTAAGTTTTATTAATGAAACGTCGGGGGCTTCTGCCTCACGGTTTATCTAAAAAATAAATGTGTAGTCAGGTGCCCCTATCTTATTGCATCTCCAACCCAACAATATTCCCTCCAAGGTTGCAAAAGTGCAATCAGAATGCCAACGAAACTTCAAAACTATTTTACTCTTTTTCAATTTTTAAAATAAATATCAACTTCTATTCTTCCATGGACCAATTAGATTTCCAAGGGAATATGCCTAAAAGCTATGATTTTTAGACAGTTATACTGGAAAAAGAAAAGGAAAGAAAACTCCATCGTGATCAATCTACAAATCAATCAATCAATCAACTCCACTCCATTATAAACCAACCAAAGCAATCAATCTGTCAACTTCAAATTTGTCCAGTTTCACAGAACTATTGACTACTGCCAATTATTTCAAATTATGCTTCAATATAGCTCGTGATCTACAATCACACTTCACTGAAAACCATTTTAGATTTTAACTGATTACCCATCAACGAGTACCCAAACATTGAGATATTGAATGAACTAGGGTCAACTGAAATTGCAATAATACAGGAAAAAAAACAAAAGGAGCTATAAAATTTCACACCACATCCTTATCAACCTCACAAGGCAAAAAAGACAAATTACACAAGAACCCATATGCTAAAATTTCCATATAAACTCACAATTTATGCAAATTTCTACAAAATGGGAAAGAAAAAAGCAACAACAGAAAGAATACCTTAATCTTGTTCAAGATCTCTCTTCCAGTCATTTCTGAGCTCAAATTCTAGTGCTCCTGGGCTTGAAGTTTGTTCGTTGATCGTAATTTCTTTTCCTTTTTTTTTTTTGGGAGGAGAGAATGGATTTGTATCGCGAGTGATTTATTTTACTGGTGTGGCGTCTGTTTATTGACACAGTGGGCGGTGCGGCTTTTTCTGAAGTGGACTGTCCACGGGTGGGGAAAAAAGGGGCCCACTAACCGAGTTCTATTTGTGGTGTCACTACCCTCAGTCATATCCATGTACGTGGTCCTTTTGAGTTTGATGAAAACGAGAGGAAAAGATACAAGTAAGAAATGAGTATGTGAAATATGAAAGTGTAGTGAAAAATTAAAATTTGTGTAATTCTTATTTTCAGTATTCGGTTATAATATGAAAGTATAAGTTTTCAGTGTTTAATCAATAATGTGAAAATGGAAGTGAGAAAGTTGACCACAAAGTTGACCATAAAATAATATTAAATTAATATTAATTTTGAAATAATATTTTTGATTGTAATTGGACTGTAAGTAGGTTTACTTGACATTAAAATTTAATGTATTAAATTATAACTTATTACAAGTAAGATTTACATGACCACAATATTAACTATAGCACCCTGAGGTGGGAAAATGGTAGTGTAAAAGGGATGTGCAAAAAAAGAAAAGGAAAAAAAAGGAGTTTTCCATTTTTCATTTCTGATTCAAAAAAAAAACAAAGGGAAATGAGTTTTCTCACTTCTCATTCCCCCCCCCTCCCCCGCCACTTCCATGAATCCAAACACGCCCTTTGCACTTTGTGTTCTTAGTTTTTTGTATGGGATAGAGATGTCAATAGGTCGGGCTGAATGGTTTTTTAAGATTTTTTGCAGCTGAATCTTACATGTTGGGTTACGATGTATTTGACAAATTAAGTGAATTATGTTTCAAAATTAATAGAGTAACTGTATTATCATGGAGAATGAGAATGTGAACACTAATATACATTAATAGCAGACTAGTAGTATCAGCCTATTGAGATAACTAACTTTCTAGACAGATTTTCTAGAATTTCTGTACTTGAATCTTAGATATTAGATTATGGTGTATTTGACAAATCGAGTAAATTAGGTTTTAAAATTAATGGGTCAACTGTATTATCACGGAGAACGAGGATGTGAATGCTAATATACATTAATAGTAGACTAGTATTATCAATCTATTAAGCCAACTAGTTTTTTAGGGGTGGATATTGACACTCACAAAAGTGATTAAAGCACCCACCAGGTTAGCGCACCTACTAAACTAATAATTGCACCCACAAAAATTTCAAAAATAACCAAATTATTCCTCTTCTTCCTCTCACATTTTGCTTTGTCGTCGCCCCTTTCCCCGACATCCCCCACTCCCCCTCATGCCGCCCGCAGCCTGACCGTCCTCATCCTCGCCGCCAAATCTAACGGCGAGGAGGAAAAAGGGGGGGGGGGGGGGGGGGGGGGGGGGGGGGGCTCCCCTCCCTCCACCTCCTCGTCAGATCTGACGGCGAAGAAGAGAAAGGATTTTTTTTTTTTTTTTTTTTTTTTTTGGGTGGGGGGGGGGGGGTGGTGGCGCTCAGCCCCCTGCCCTTTCCCCATCCCCAATCCACCTCCCCCTCTTCTCTGTGAAGGGGGCGGCCCACGTCGGTGGGGTGAGAATAATGGGAGGTCAGGTGAGGGGGAAGAGAGAGGCTCGCCGAAGCTCGCCGCCAAAGAATATGGAGGAGAAAGGATGTGGAATGAGGGGTATTTTAGACTTTTCTATGAGAATAACTGTGTCAAAAAAATAATGACACTTAATGGGTGCCTTAGTCAATTTTGTGGGTGCTAATATCTCCTCTAGTTTTTTTTTTTTTTTTTTTTTTTTTAGATCAAAATTTTAAAGCCTGGTGAAAACGAGCTCTGAACTCTAGTTCATTGAGTAGATTGGAGCACAAATATAAGTTTTGGCTGATTAGAGTTTAGGCTAGTAGGTTTTGAAAATTTTGAAAAACATGGCATTGAATTTAGGGCAAAGTTTCAGAACGTTCAAACATTCCCACTAGATTTCGGCAAAGTTCAACCCCGGTACTTTTGGATTGAATCGGACAGGCTTCGTTCTAATCCAACCCCATTGATACTCCTATTGAGGAAAAAAGAAGAGGAATATCACCCAGTTCAAGGGTACAATTAACCAGTATGCTTTCAAGATAATTAGATAGGTTAAAACCGGGATTATCCTTGGTTAAAAAAAAAAAAATTACTCTCATTTAGCTTAAATTTTTATCATAAAAAAAATGTTGTTAACCCTCGCAAGGGAGCTGCTCCAAGTCAAAATGCCCATTTAATGGTTAAAGATGTGAACATATGTGCACCCATTGGATCATGACACATGATAAAACAAGACTAGTGATTTTCAAAAATGTATTTGAGTGTGGTGATGGTTATGAGATTACACTCTTGTGACCAAGTTTCTGTATACAACTGTAGGACTGATTTGAGTGAGAGGCGTGCATGTGGGCTGTTTGGATTTAAGGAATTGGGTGGAAGTGAGGAAGTGAGAAGTGTCTTTTCTCACGTTGTTCATCCAAACACCGGAAAAGGAAAATGGAAAAAGGTCTTTTCCTTTTCTCTTTTCTCTTTTACACAACCTTTTCCTCACTTCCATAGTGCTACAGTAATTTTGTGGTCATGTAAATCTCACTTACATTCTAATTACAATCTAATTTTTATTTTCTAATTAAATTTTTTTAATATATTTTGCGATCAACTTTGTGGTCAACTTTTCCACTTCCACTTCCACATTATCATCCAAACACTGGAAAAGTTTTCAAACCACACTTCCCAACAACATCCAAACACCGAAAAACTTACTAACCAATTCCCAAGTTCCAAAGGGAACTATTACCACTTCCTCACTTCTTCACTTCCTCACTTCCACCCTAACCAACAGGCCCGTACCCTAATTTCTTTGAGTTTGTTTCGTTAAAGCTCTTTTAAGTGTAGGACTGATTTTGGAATAGTGATACAAGGGTCATTAGTTTGTAGACCATAGCACATGATGCTTATTGCTTTGTGAATTGCAAAGGGTTTATGAAAATATGACATTTTCTTGAATTCCTAATAAATTCTCTGATAACTGATCAATTTAGTGCTCCTTTTTTCCCCCAATCCCTTCACTTGATAGGAGTGGTAAATCGATGAGTGCTTGCCTTGCATGATTACTGCATAAATGGATATAACATTGGTTTTCTTTTATCTATTTCAACAAGTTGTGAGAAAGATCATATGAAATTGAAAAGGTAGTCCAAATTAGATGGTTGCTAAATACGAAAGAAAAGCAAGGTGTGGAATTTGAACTTTTTTTTTTATGAAACTAGAACATTTTTTTATGGAATTGGTTAAGTAGAACTTTGGTGGAAAATTAGTGAGCAATTGGAATATTTTCTAGAACATTTAGAACTAAAAAGTGAAATATTTTCTAAAATATTTATTGATGTCGCATGTTACTTCTTTAATTTTCAATTACTATTAATTAATTATTACTTGATAATATTAATAAATAATGTTATTAAATAGGGGTGTAAACGAACCGTACTCATGTTGGATGACCTTGTTTTACTTCGGCTCGTTTATTAATCGAGTGAGTCACAAGCAAGCAAATTCAGTAACTAGCCGAACACGAACTGTTCACGAAGAGTCTGTCTATTCGATAATTCTTGAAGTTAAGCTTTTGGTATTGATACTAAGAGCTTCTAAGCGCCTCTAACCGCCTCTTTAAAGAACAAGGGATACTCATAATTCAAATTTCTCTTGAAAACTCTCTTATTTTATTATACGTAAGCAACTCATATGGTAATAAGGTAGCAAAAGTATTGCGAAATATATCTAAATACCAAATAATGAGCTTATTTGGATCAAACTCGAGCCAGTAGCCTTAGTTAATCTTAGTTTTTTGCAACCTTTATTTTATTTATGTAAAATTTTCTAAATTCATAAAAAATCAATTAACTCACGCGCGTGTAAAGTTAATCAATTATATTAAAAAGTTTATTAATATACGAGATTATTGAAATATCGACCCCTGCAATCTTTCTGAATTCCATATTAACTCCCGAAATCTTCATATTTCAAACTCCAAATCTTATAAGTTTGGACAAAATATCCCATCTGTTAGTTAGTGTCTATTTTGTAATGGTAAAGAGGTAAAAAATATTATTCTACTCTCAAACTTGACAGAATTCCCCCTCTTTCTTTCACTCTCTCACTCACTCAGCATCACCGGTGGCTCCACCAACGACAGCAACGACGACTGTCGGCACTCTCATGTGTACCTCTTTTCTCTCATATAGTCTCTTGTTTTTTTTGTACCATATGAGAATGTAGCTCAGATGGTAGAGCGCTCACTTAGCATGCAAGAGGAACAAGGAGCAATACCCTGCATTTCTGATATTTCTCTTTAGATTGTTTCGTGGTCGTTGTTGCAAAATAGAGGCGCCAGAGACTAAGGGGTTTTTATGGGCTAGGAGAGCAGTTCGCAGAACAACAGAAAATTGTTGATGAAGTATTACATTGAGATAGATTGTGTCATTCCAGAAGGATTCGAGCCCGAATTCTTTCCACTCAAATACTAACATCGGACATTCAAATACAAGATCTACTCCGTTGAAATTGATCTATATTATTTAAAGTAACTAAAAATAAAAAATCAAGTGTTTTGAATACATTTTGCCCATCCATCAAGCGGCGCAAAATAAACGGCCGAAAGTAGTGAGTTGGTTAGATTTATATCTTTAGACATACAAATTCTCGATCCGACTATTTGATCATGATCTAAACATTTAAAAACCCCTAACAATTTTGTTAGGTTTCAAATGCTCTACACTGTTAAACTAACCAACTCACTGTTTAGACTGTTTTTCCCTTACTTGATGCATGGGCAAAAAGTATTGAAATACTTGATTTTTGGTTTATAAATACTTGAAATAATACAGATCAACTTCAATAGAATGAATCTTGTATTCGAATGTTGCAGGGTTGTATTTGTGTGGGAAGGATTCGGCCTCGAATCCTTGCAGAATGACACAAGTCTATCTTGTATTATATTTGTGAATTAGTGATGGTCAATCAATTATCTTTTGCACTGATATTCTTTTGTTTGTTTGAGGGAAGTAGGTTGCGGTAACTGCCAGCAGCGGTTGCGACTGTACCCACAACAGCGACGGTGGCGGCCAGTAGCAACAGAGAGAGTGAGTTTGTTAAGAAGAAAATATCAGAAAGAGATGATGATACTTAGTTAAGTTCACATATTCTTTTAAGGTATTTGAATTTAAAAAGAGAATAATATATCAAGAATATTCTGGCTTATAAGCATAAACACTAACAGTGAGTGATATTTTGTCCAAACTTATAAAATTCGGAGTGTCGATTTGGAAATATGAAAATTTCAGGGGTTAATATGGAATTTAGAAAGCTTTCGGAGGTCGATATAGCAATAATCCTAATATATAATGTCATAAAAAATTATTATAAGATTGAACCAGTAATCAGCAAAAATAAATAAATGAATGAGTAATAAAAATCATTAATCAACAAATATTAATTAATACATTTGACAGATAAGTATTAATATTAGTCAAAATATCACTCACTGCTAGTTTTTCTGCTTATAAACCAGAATATTCTTGATATATTCTCCTTTTAAATTAGTTACTAATAATTAATAAGTAATTATTAAGTAATTCATGTTGTGTGTGTGTGTGTGTTGGGGGGGGGGGGGGGGGGGGTGGATACAATTGATGGTTCTCATTCTATTTTGGGGAATTTAAAAAGTGGAACATTTTTGCTCTAAGATTAGTCAAAAAAGCAAATAAAAGTTTCGCTTTCAATTTTTAGTTAAAAGTTCCAATTGACTATAACACCTTCAAAATTGTTCTACAAAATATATTCCAGTTCTAAAATAAAGTCCCCGTCGGCGGCTGTGCGACCTCAATGGGTTGTAGAGCACCGCTTCGCACACTTGAAGCGCGCTGCAGACATATTTAGATTAATATAGTGTCCTCACCACCGCGGTCGTGATTATACCGTGAGTCCCAATGTACAGTGCTTAATGGCAAAAAAAAAATTGTCCTACGACCAACACCTCTCCTACCAAATCAAGTATTTATTTAGAAAGGAACCTTGGAGCTAAAGATTGAGAACAACAACATAATTTTTCTTTTCTCTCCTTTTCCCCTCAAAGCCATTGTTACAAGATCCTGTTAGTTTACATGGTGCATGATACATACATCAGACTTGTGCATGATAATACATCAGACTGGGTTCAAGTAGTCTTGAACAATTACACAAGAGCTTCATCTCAGATATGCATGCTGGCGTCGCTTCTCTTCCCTCTGTTTCACCCGCAAATTTGGTGACTTCGCCTTGTCAGGTCCCTTGCCGACCTGCAAACAAATTGCCGTGACTTTTCAACAAAGAAGGAGAGAGAAACCAAGAAAAAGAAAGAGGAAAAGGTGTACATAAACCTCATTTGAAAAATAGGTCACAAAAAGAAAAAAAATTTACTCACTTCTGAGGAAGAAATGGATTGTCAAACTTGGGCAAAGGCCTTGCATGAGGCACCATTGTCCTCCTCATTTGTTTAACTACCTTCTCTTCTTCAACCTTGCAGTAATTTCACAAGCAAAATATTATTTCAAAGAAAAATATGGATTTCAAACTGAACATCCCTACCATTTTTGCAGACTCGTCCTCCTCCCTCAGTCGCTTGTACATCATTTCTTTTTCTTTTATCTGCATCACACAATAACTATGGATCAAGATATGATCTTAAGGGAAACTGCAATATGATCTTAAAGGAAATTGCTGCTATATATAGTTATGATTGCAAAAACTAAATTAGTTTGTCTTCATTAAAGCTCAAGATAATTGCAGAAAGATTTGTTACAATTATATAAAACTGATAACTATTGAACTGAACATTATTACTACTGGAAACCAACCATATGTTGAAATGCATATTCAGAGCAAAGGACAAATCATTCACAATTCAGACATGACTCATTAAAGAAAACCGGGAAGGATTATGACCAGTAAGAATA
>JAVJIF010009531.1:0-80000 GCA_038442645.1 Agave tequilana | reverse complement strand
GTAAGTATTAAACTGTACATTACTGGAAAATATTAATTTGAACCGCATGACAAGAAAATCTAGTAAAATTAAAAACTTCGAGATGATTTGAAATCAATAGTAAAGCAGCGTACTTAGAATTGTAGTGAACAATTTAAACTCCAGTTAGAAATAAACTTGTTAGAAGGCGGTAAGTATTTCTATAAGGAACTTGTTTACAAAGAGAATTGATCAGTTTCAAGCCACAAAATATCCAGACATATATACAAGTATAGTATAATACAGAAGGGTCTGTGACTTACATGTGAAGCTGATTTGTTTTGCACGAACTCTATATCTCTGGTCCTTGACTGGAACTTATTAACCATCTCTGCAGTCGATACGTATGGTGCTTGCTCCTGTTCCAGAAGATACTGAACTGTGAGCATGTATCCATGTAAACAATCTTTCCCTATTGTAATCCATGCAGATGAGGTATGCACAAACCTTGCGAGCTAACAAGTCTCATGGTAGCCTCTAAGTGAAGAGGCAAATATGTCTGTGCCACCAGCCGAATCTGGTTTAGACTTGTGAGGCAAAACTCTAGTTTTGACATTGAGTATCTGGTTATAATGAATTAACAAGAACCATTAGTGACCAAAACCTAAAAGAATGTTCTTCGCATTTAAAAGAAACAGGTACCTGTCTAGATCTACCACCATCAAGTTTTGCCTCTTTATGGCCTGATTCTCCTGAGCAATTTCACTTGCCATGGCATTGTTCTTTGCATTAGTACTGCCCGGACACCTGCTCAATAAAAAAAAACAGAATGTCATACACTATTAGAGTAAAGTTTTACTCTAGAAGTCACTTAAAATATTTAAATAGAGCTACTCACTTAATTATACTCTTTGGTGGTCTGGTGCTCTTTGAAGACTGAGCACAAGGTGTCCGATCTTTAAGCTTCACAGCAGAATGCTGTCTAATAATACTAGCTATCTTCTTGGCAGTTTGGTTGTTTGAAGTGTTGGGTGCTGCGACCACTTTGGATGGAACCCTCTGAGCTTTGGGTGTGCAAGCTTCAGAAGCCCCTTGATTCTTGGAACTATTAGCCCCCGATCCTTTAGCAGCTACTTCTCCTAGTTGTTTGGGTGTCCGAGATTTGATTACAGTAGAAGATAAATTGAGAGCTACAACAATAGCATTTTGGGAAACCTATCAAAGAAAGGTTAAGAAAACAAACAAGAAACTGGATTCCAAAAACTACAATTATATTTATACCTGGAGCTGCAACCATATTGGATGATGGAAGAATAGGAAATGCAAGCGAAGAGGTTGTTACTTTGCTGCTCAATGTATCTGGTGGCACAAAAGAAGAAATCCCAACAGATGCACTGCAATAAGAGATCAAAATGGACAAATTGAGTTAGGCAGGTTGGCATTGCTATTATTCCCTTAAAAATGTACTTTCTAATGTATTTAAACCGAACCTTTTCTCTTCTTTGTAGTGTCACAAAGCTTAACTTCAGGAGCCTGAAAAGCCATCAGATGGTTTTCCAATAGATATTAGAAAACCGTATCAACATATGAGAAACAAAATAACAAACACCTGATATTCGTTACAAAGCGACCATCAACTTACATCAAAGACAACATCTTCCCACTATCCAATTCTTGCTGCTGACCTACCCCAGCCTCAGCAATCAAATCATGGGCACCTCTGGATTAATGGAAAGAAATAGTGTTATGGGGTTTAAGACTAAAATTAACTATAAAAAGAGAATTTTTCCTTGTAAAAAGAAAGACTTCACTAACCTTGTCGTTTCTGCTGCAGTAATTGTATCATCTTTTTGATTATTATCTTGTGCTGGTTCCTGCTATTAAATAAATTATCATATTTAGATGCATAAATCAGATCTAGGCCTTCAACTACTTATTGCCTACAAGAATAAAAAATCCACCTTGTGGGTTTGCTCCATATTTCCAAAATCGCAGAGACCATCAATTTGAATAGACCTTCCCTCTCTAATTTTCGGCATGAAAGCTATAACAAAAGCACAGGAAAACACAATTAAACCCAATATTTCCAACTAAAATAATAACTAACACATGGCTCTCGCTTCTTGCCCAACGCAGCCTCTTAAAAGGGGAAAAATTTCACCCAGAAATAAAGAAAGAACACAAAAGAACACTCAAATCGAAAAAAACCACAAATTAAGTTGCTCTAAAATATGATGAAATTATACAACAAAAGGGTTCAAGAAAACGTACGTGACGGGGCGTAGCTCTGCGAGATCTCGAACCAGAGCTCGGCACTCCTGATCTCATCCTCGCTCTCATCGTTCATGAAATCGAAGAACCGAGGAGCGCAGAACTCGTAAGCCTCGTCAATCTGCATAACATCAACCCCACCCTTCGATTCACTGCCCATTGAGAATCCCTCTTCCAAGAATTCTTCCTCTCTTCAAACAATTTAGAGGCAGGAGCAAGAGGGCGGGCTCGGACTCTAGTGCGAGGATTTTGGGTTTGGGGTGTGGGTGTGGGTGGGGTGTGTGTGTGTGTGTGTGTGTGTGTGTGTGTGTGTGTGTGTGAGAGAGAGAGAGAGAGAGAGAGAGAGAGAGAGAGAGAGAGAGAAGGGGTTGTGAAATTTTGGAGAAATAGGAGAGGCGAGTTTCTTGGGGGGTTGTGGTGGTGTTGTTTGGTTGGTGCTTCAGTTTGGGGGCGATACTTGAGATGGACCTAAGGATGAGGAGGGGGCAGAAAGGAATAACGTTAGGATTTCTAACGGTCGGCCTTTTTTTTTGAAATTGGGGGAAACTTTAAAGTGGTCACTGAATTGGGAAGAGGAAGAAGGAAAGGGGTGAGAGTGAGCTAGGATATGGCTCTGATGAGTACTTTATGCAACGGCTATATTTTGGGCTCGTTTGCTGGGCCCCTTGTCCTTGTCCAGGTTGTTTGCTTGCTCGAACGTGCCCCTTTCGTTGGCTGCCAGGCGGGCTCCCTCCGGTGAGATTACTATCGGGCTACAGCCCAATTATATTTTCTTTTTTTTTTTTAGGGTTTTTTTTCTTTTTTTTGCGTGCGTGCGTCTCTGTGTGTGTGTTTTTTTTTTTTTTGGTTGGGGTTGTGGTGGGTGTGTGTGGGTGTGTGGGGTGTGTGTGTGGGGGGGGGGGGGTGGGGGGGGGGGGGGGCGTGGGGTGGAGGGGGGGGGGTGGTGGGGGGTTGAAGACAGTCCATGTTTGCGCGCGCGGGGACTTGAACTCCTAGGCAAGCTGTGGGAGACTACAGCCCAATTACTATACCTAATAATTAGGGTTGTTAATTGGGCTGGGCTGGGCCGACTTGGCCCGGCAACCCGCATGATCACGACCCGCTTGAGCACGGGCCCGGCCCAGGTGGTTTCCGAGCCAAACTTTGTCCGGGTCTGGCTCCCCTCAAGGCCGGTCTCGGGTTTAGGTAAAGCGGCCCACGACCCAAGCAGGTCGTGCCTAACCCCGGCCCGACCCGGCTCGCATGTCAAACAGCTTAGAAAGCCGTTTGAGGGGGGGGGGGTTTTTTTTTTTTTTTTTTTTTTTTGTGTATTCGCAAAAGCCCCCAACAGCTCTCTCAACGGCTATTTTGGCCCTTGGGTGCATTTGCAGTTGTTTTGCAAATAACCCTCAAAAGGTAGAATGGGCTTATGATGATCTTTTGCAAAAAAAAAAAAAAAACACTCTTCTTCCCAATTTATAAATACTCCATCTTCTCTGCTCCGTTTCATCACAACAAAGATCTTTGTTTTGCTTTTTGCACGTGCTAAGTGCAACCGTGATTTTTACGAAAGTGAATTAAATTAGTTTATCTATATTTTGCATTTTTGTTTTACTCGAGGACGAGTAAAAGATAAGTATAGGGGTGTGATTGTACATGTACATTGCATATTTAGTGTCAAATTTCTCATATATTTTGTAATTAAACTCTGCTATTTAATTTATTTTAATGTCTAATGGTGTGCAGGGTAATTAATGAAGAAAGAAGAGAAATGGACCGGTTTATCCAATTAAATCTAAAGATTTAAAGACATGATTTTTAACTCAAGCAAATCAACAAAAATATACTCAAATTCAGAAGTTTAGAATCAATTTTATCTCAATTAGGGATGGCTAACGGGACGAATCGGGTTGATTCGTCCCGTTAGCTAACGAATCCGTTACGAGACGGGTTGAACCCGTCTCGTAACGAATCCAACGAGACGAATCAAGTAATCGGGGTAACGAACCGGGCCTCTGACCCAATTCGTTACCTGGATTCGCCGAGACGGGTTGGACCCGTCTCGGATTTTATTATTATTTCATTTTTAAAATTTTCAAATTTACCACAATAGGGAATATTTTGAGCTGTTGAGGGCTAAAAAAATAAAAAAAATAAAATAGGGGTCTAAAACTAATTTTCCCGTCTCACAAATATAATAATATAGGACTTAAAAAAAATAATAAAGAGGAGGGGTCCGGGAAAATTTTCCCCGACCCGATTCGTCCCGTTTACACGGGACGGATCAGCCCGTTTTGACCCGCCCCTAAACGGGGCGGGTGCGGGTTGACCCGTAACCCGCCCTGTGCGACTCAAACGGGTCGCGCGGGGCGGGCCGGGGCGGATCGACTCGGGTCGACCCGCCCTATTAGCCATCCCTAATCTGAATATAGAATATATCAGAGAAGACAATCCCAGTTAAAAACCAGTTTAAAACGGATTTTTGAAGATCTATTTAGTTAGCTGAAGATAAAACGGAGATATCGCCAAATTCATAGCTCAAAACAGAAAAACCAATGGTAAAAGGAGATATTGGAGAATCTCAGCGATACGAGCCCAGGATCTGGCCACCTGGCCAGATCCAGGTCACGTTTTGCCTAAAGTCGTGTTTTCACGATAATCTTTTTAAATCTAGGGGAGCGTTTGCTTCCCCTATCTTCGTTCGCTCTCCTTTATCTCATTTCTCCAATAAATACTCGCGTTTTCGAAGGTAGAAGTGCACCACTCAGTAAAGAGTTTAGAATAGGTTTTTCGTTCTAGATTTTAACTTATGTATTTGTTTTTCTTCGAATGTAATTTTTTGTTTCTTTGTAAACTTAGATTAGAGAGATTCATGTTAAAAAGAGAAAGTTGTATTGAGAGTGACACCACTGAAACCTTCTTTCCTTTCTTTCATCGTTTCTCGATTTAAATCAAATACCTTTTTTTTTTTTACTTTACTTGCCTCTACGATGACTTGTAAATCCAAGTGAATCCTTTAACCTCAAATCTGCTTTGATCTTGCAAATGCCATTGATGGCTGATGGTGATGGATAGTCATTTCTATATTATTTTTTACTTGCACTTTTATTTGATAGTTTAGATTGAGAATGGGGAAGATTCTATATACCATGCTTTAATCGCCTTCAAGCCAAGGTAGGTCATTGCAACAGATCCAAGGTAAGAAAACGCCGAAGAGATGAGTAAGTATTTCTTTTGGTTCTTTCTTTCGTTATTTCTTATGTTAGAAACACATTTCTTCTTTCTTTATTCCTCCTCCTTTTTAGCTTAGTTTAGATACACACCAAAAATACCAACAACATCATCTTCTTCTTCTGTTCATTTTCTATTACTATCTCTTCTTTTTCTTTTAAGAAACAAAGAAGAAATATTCAACCCGATCTAGTAACTTAGAAAAGAACTTATCTAAACGATTCTATCGCAGTCCCTCCTTATGGATCACGACTCGCTTAGCTACTTGCTATAGCGATAACATTCAGTAATCTTGCAATCTATTTCTAAACTTCTATTTTTCTGTGCACAGGTTAGACTTAATCAGTCAATCGCACAGTTGACTAACCACAGAGCTCATTTGTCTCTGCCGGTTGATCGCACGGTCGACTGATGTGCACAGACATGCATAAGCTCAAGGAACTAGAGTTAGGTCGACCGACCGATTGACCGCAGTAGAGATCGATCGACGGACTGGTCGACCAACTTAGTCTGCGGAGCTCTCTGGTTTGCTCGGTCGACCAGAGAGGAATGCTCGACCGACCAGAGAGCATTACTCTCTGGAGTTGGGATCGATAGACTGCCCGGTCGATTGGCAATACCCCAGCGGTCGATCGCCCCGGTCGACTGACAGGTCTCTTTGACCTGTGTTTTGCCCCTAATAGCTAGTATTTTTTTGCCCTATAAATTGAGGTGTTTTGGGCTGTTTTTAACTAAGATTTTTGAAGAGTTTTATACCCAGTGTTAAAGTGCTCTCCTGCCTATTTTCTAAAAAGTTTTTAACAAGTTTTTGAGCTTCGAATCTATATTTTTTCATGTGTTTCAAAGTTTTGAGAAACCAAAGAAAATAAGTTTTTAGGATTTCAAGTTTTGAGTTTCTAGTTCTAAATCTTCAAAGAAGTTTTCCCAATTGTTTTCTAAAGAGATTCATTTTCAAATTCTTTATTGCAAAATCTACCCACTATGATCTTATATTGTGAGAGTTTTAGTTTGTGATATTTGTGGTCACCAGCATTATAACCTCCTCTTTGCTTTGTGCATTTAGCTTTGTGTCTTTGCTTTGTGCCCTCCTTCTTGTGTAGAAGTGATTTGCTATGTGCCTCCTCTTTCGTGTAAGATTGAGGTTTTATCATTTGTAGAGTTCCTAGTGGAAGTGGAAATCCTTCACATGGTGAAAGCGGGGACGTGGAGCTTGGTGCTCGAACCTCGAAACATATTTTTGTGTTTGCATTGGCTATCTCTCTCAACTCAACTCTTATATCTTTCATTGCTCTTATTGCATATACATATATATTTGATATTGTTTCTTACACTTGTATTGATCAAAGAGAGCTATTGAAGCATCTCTACTCTTATAAAAGAGGAATCTTGGAGAGAAATTCTAGAGCTCTTACTCGGGAATTCGGCTTCACTCTTTTAGATATCTATTGTGTGTTAGTTTTTAGTTTGTCATAAGTTTTTTAATTCCTTATTTGATTAGCACTACACATATTCACCCTCTTTTAGGTGTACTTTCATCTACAAATTTTATTCACACAATATACATATTTTAATGTTTATTCTGAACCTACCACTACTCCTCATATACCTATTTAGTTCTCCCGAGGTGTCAACTATCTCTACAAATCTTAAGTCTAAAGTTTGAAAATATTTTGATAAAGTAACTATTAATGGAGTTAGGAGGGCTAAATGCAAATATTGTTTTTTTTGTTTTGTTTTGTTTCTTTCTTTTTTTAATTTAATTATTGATTTTTTCTGAATATTTCTTTATTCTTACTCTAACGTTTCAATGAAAACAGCTGCATATTTCTACTATTGTTATTTTTTTTGAAATAGATCAATATTTTATTATCATACATAAATTATTTGAATAAATTATAAAATTTATATTTATAAAATAGGAATAATTATAATTTTAAAAAATACAGTCACCTATGTTAAACCAATTAGCAAAAAAGCTCGTGCAAATATTGTATTTCGCTTGAACCATCACTTTTTAAACCAATCACGTGCGCTCATGTGTCAGCATTCTCAGCGTCGAAAGACGCAAATACCCCGCAGTAATCATTTCGAAAAAGCGCCTCGCTTCGAAAATGCGAAGTGTGATATATATATAGAGGACTGCATTGTGGTCACAGTCCTCACAAAAATGTTTATTTCTGAGTTTTTATTAGGACTGCGACCATTATAACAATCGTCACAAAAATGTCGTGTTTCTGAGTCTTTATAGGACTACAATAATGATCACAGTCCTCATGGTCCTAATCCTCACAAAAATGCCTTGTTTTTAAGTATTTATTAAGATTGCGATCATGATCGCAGCAGTCCTCACAAAAATGTCATGTTTTTAACTCTTTATTAGGACTGTGGCTATTATAGCAGTCCTCAAAAAAGGCATGATAGCAGTCCTCATATAAAAACTCTATTCCTAGTGGCAGTACTCTTTCCAAAAATGAGATCACAACCCCTTCTTTAAGTTTCCGAATAAAAAATACCAAAACTTTTGTTTTTTTAATAAAAGACATTAATAAAAACCTAATCTTTTATTTTTGCTCTTTTACATAAAAATGACACCAGTAATAATGATCGACATACAATTCAAGTCCCCTAATCCATGGATCCGACTCTCTCCCTGTCAAGTGTCATGTGATCGATTCGATTCGATCCCCTATCGTCTCAAGATCGAGATCAAAATCGAATGATTCATAATGCTGAAGCTGCTTGTGACGAGAGTCACTTGCAATAGAAAACACCTTTCATTCAAATCAAACAGTGAAGGACAACGTCTGAAATAGAGAAAATAGTAAAAAATAAATAAAATTATATGGGAAAAAAGAACACAAGTTGCTTTTGAGATAAAATAGGTGAAAACACTAGTTGCTTTTGAGATAAAATAGATGAAAACACTATTTTATTATAATATACTGATATGGATGAGGCGGTGACTAAAAGAATTACACGCCTGAGATTTTTAGCAATTAAATTGAGGACAAGGGGGGGCTGGGGTGAAATATTTCTTCCAAAAAAATTCATGTGCCTCCAGCGCGTGCATTTTTCTAGTAAAATAAATAAATAAAAAATAACAATAAAAAACAAAACAGTCTTAGCTCGGGAGCGGGTGGGGCTTCAGAGTCGGGTTCAGTTTGAGGCCAGCCCAAGTCGGACCCCATAAATTCAGCGAACAAAAAAAAAAAAAAAAAAAAAGGCAAAAAGGGCTTTCGAGCACAAGAACAATGTTAGGCCGCCTCCGTCTCCTCAAACGCTTCTCTCCGTGCCAAATCCCTCCCCTACTTCTAATCCTCAACTCCCCCAATCTCACTCCCATTCAGAATCTCTCCTCTCTCCCCTCACAGCCCACAACAACACTTGGCCGCTGCAGAAAGAGCAGACAGAGCTTTCTCCTCTCTCACCGAACAAAAGCGAAACAAAGAGAAGCGCATGGCTCCTGCTCTCGGGCAACAGAAATCGAGGGAGAACCGGCCACTTCTTCTCTCTTCTCTCATTATCTGTCTGTCCGCATTCGATGTCACAAAGATGTCGCTGTGAGTTTGGATTCCATCACTTCTTTCTTGCCTTTTGATGTCTGTTTGTGCTGGCACACAACTTGTTTGATGAATTTTCCAGGTGACCCATTTTAGAATTTTGATTGGGTTGCCGGTAATTTGACACATTTTAGAACTTTTGGTATTAATTGTGGGAACATAAAAGAATCCAATATGATGTGTAAGTGTAACATTCCTCTCAATTTAACATACAAGGGGCCATTTCCCCCTAGTCAATAGCAAACTGAGAATTTGAGTAATGAAACCGTTTTAGCTTTATAAAAAACATCTTAATTGGACTCTGGTTTGTTTGGAATTCTTGGGGCAGAAAGCCCCAGTAATTTTGAGGAGTCAATTACTTTTGAGCAGACGTTTGCCTGATTAGGAATTGTCTAGCTTGCAAACAAGCACTATAATTTGATTCATGGGTCTGAGCATCGCATAACACACGCCCGCAAGGGTTGTAGAGTCTATCATGAGAAGGGACCTGGGCAATGGACCCTCTGGACTTTGAACTTTAGGAGAATTTATGGGCATATGGTACTTCACTTTGGAGAGATGGTCTTAACTTATTTGGAAGTTGTACCTTATTTTGTGAGAACCGATATGCTTGTGCAGTCATGTTCTCTTGCTCATTGGTCTTATTTTGCATTGCTAATCATCAGAGGCGGAACCAGGTATAAATTTTGGGGTGAGCTGTAATTTTTTTTTAACATATACTTATGAATTATATGCGTTTCTCAAAGAATAAAACAGTATTCTCCTCTAAATTAGGAGTGGAACTAGTAATAAATTTGCTAAAAGAAAGCAAAATAGAAGGGGTCTAACACAATATCTGAAAAAGAACAAAAAAAAAAGACAATTTTTGGAAAAATGGGCCAGGCTATGGCCCGGCCCAGCCCACCTTTGGGTCCGCCTCTGCTAATCATAATGCTTGTGCTGAAGTACTTTACTCAGATTTTGTGCCACAAGGGCAAATTTGCTGGAACTTGTTAATTACAGAGAGGACAATTCTCATAAAAGTTCAGTTAACATGAATCTCATGCTGGAGTTGTTTATATGCATTTTGAATATTTATTCAAGCTTATCATATCTTATTTTTGATGACTTTTTAGTTCCTTCTAGATCCTTTTTGTAGCGTGTAATTACAATAATTTGTTTTTCATTCAGAGATTTGCCTATGCATCTCGGTGCTATATAGCTTTACATATCTTCTTAATTTTATTGATTCCTCTGTTACATATATTTACTGTGCCTTTTCTCTCATGATTTTTTTTTTTTAAATGTTGGACGGAGGGAATCTCATATTTCAGGACATATTATCGGAAGCCCTTTTATGCTTTGGTGCAAATTCTGCTAGTATGGATGAAATAGAGAGTTCTGAGGAGCTTGATGATGTAAGTATTCTGAAGATTTGTATGACATCTATAACATCTACGTGGGGGATGCCTTCTTTTACAGAGATTTGAAGTTCGAACATACTTTTACTATTATAATACAAACTCCTTCCAGGATGGCAAACACAAATCAAGAAATGGTTCTGATTTTCTAAATGTTTCAAAGTTATGCAAGCTGTATTTGGCCTGTGTCTAAGGGAAAATGTGAACTTGACATGCTTCAAAAATCTCGGTATCGGTTCGGGATCGCCAATGGTCGGTCATGTCGGCCGTCAATATCGGCATTATCGGCCACGCTATTGGCCGATATTATAGGGTTAACATTGTATTAGGAACCTCAAAACCTGATAAGATATTACCGCAATTCTGATATTTGAAACTATGGAATTTGATGTGCATCCAGGTTGCGGACTTAAGAAAGCTGATCTAAGCATGCAATATGGTGGGTGCCACATGAGTTTGTCCTATGGATAATAAGAAGTAACCTTCTTCCTTAACTTCATGCACTTGTTGCCTTCATAATTGCTTTGTCCAAGATCTTCCTTTGTCTGGTCGGACTTCTTGTGGCCGTTGTTCCTTTACAGAACCTTATGATATAGTGGTTGGTTCATTGAGAAGCATCTTCTCCTGATTTTTCTTGTGGAACCTCTTCAAAGCTCGATGAATGTTTATTTCTATGATAATGCCATGCAATGCCTCAAATATTGCTGCCATTGCCTGCCGCCTTATTGGGTCTTGTACTGTTATCCCCTGCTTTTTGCTTTTTGGTTTGTAGGTTTCTGGAACACTGCCAAAACCTTCTGCTATCTGCACAATGCCGTATGCAGCTTCCATTTTGTAATCCTCTTCTTCAGAAATCCTGAAGGATAATAACGCTAATCTGGTTTCTGTTGAACCATATAATTCTGACAGATTTGGAGCCTTTGAACTTGACTACTTAAAATATTCATACCTCATGATGAAGTAAATCCAATTGGTGACTTAGTGGCTGGGGTGACAAGAGCTTGCCTTCTAGCGTTCTGCATGGCTTTTATTTGGTTCAAAGCTGAGGGTAGATGGTGCTTGGCAGGCTATCTTTCCCTCATTGGCCAGTGTTTCTCATTGCCTATATTGCAAGCTCTTCTCCCATGCAAAGTCATTGAACCGTGGTGCTTGTCAGTAGGAAATCCTGTCAACCAGTCTGTTTTACCAGGTATGTATTTATGCTTTTGCGGCTAATCATCCCAAAATTCTTCTTTGATCCTTGTGATGTTCTTGTGGTATCCGTGCGCTTTTCCAATATTGAGAAGGCATCCCTTTCCCTTTCAGGGTCCTGATCCTTGCACCTGTAGGCACTCTAGTCATGCTGCTCTCTAAATTTGCACCACAAAGTGTCTTTTCTCTATAGTTCTCGCTGCTTGATTCTATTTTCCTGGTATATGATGTGCATATGGTGGTGGTGATAACTTTATCACCTGGATCTCTCTCTTGTCTGCCACCTTCAATGGCACATTCCAAACAATAAGACATCCATTTTTCCAAACCTACTTCCGTGTCAATCATCATGTCTGCACTTTGCCTGCCATTGGTGTTTAATTTAGCTCTATGATTTATTATCGTCATGGTTATTCAACAGGGCCGCTTGTATTTGTGCTTGTCAACTCTCCTACTATGGATGTTGCCTTCGTAAACTTATCATTCTGTTATCACATTGACGGGACTGATCACTTTGCCTCTTTGCTATTTTTCTCCTATTTTGAAAATCATGGAAGCTTCTTTGATCTCTCCTTCTGACCATGATGGAAACTCAGGACACCCACCTCATCTAGAGGTGTCCTAATGTAGGACAGAAATTTAGAGGAGCTAAGTTTATAGGCATGTTTTGAGAAGAATTACGAGACTTTGATGAATATGCCTGATGTGAAACAAGATCTCCAAGGGATGTAGGTTTTCAGGCAGAAGATGCATGAAATCTTAGATCTTCTTGCATGCACACGTTGCACTGAAGTGTTTGTTGCCTAGGAAGGCATGAGAAATGGGACTTGCTTGAGAAAGCATGCTAATTAGAGGAAACATGACACCGTGAAACTGATCAATTGCTTTTTATATCACTTCTAGTTAGAGGGAACTCAGATGTAAAGTCTGCTAATTCAGGCATTGATATGATATCATGTGGATATAATGATATTGGTATATAACTCTATTTATATCATGCAAAATTTTAAACATATGGTTGTTGCTTTTTGAAGGTACTATCAATTGCTTTTATATGTGATTATTCTTTTCTTGAAAATTTTAAGTTGCCTAATATCTCTTAATATTTATAAAGTTATAAAATGCTGTGTACAGACCTGGATAACCTCCATATTTACAGATGACCAAGATGTGCATACATGCATTTCACATGCAGCAGATTCCATTGGTTTGAACTACACACCAACATATGAAGTCTCAACAGGCAAGCCATGTGATTGGGTTGCAAACATTCAGGTGAATATCTTTCTTTCTAGCAAACAAAATGATGTGAAATTATCTTTTTTTTTTCTAGCAATCAAAACGATGTGAAACAGGGTATGCGAGTGAATCAGAAAACAACAATAAAGCAAACTTTGGTACGTTCCACCAACAAAATGATCTTGGGTAGAAAAATAGTTAAAACAAATAATGCAGGATGATGGATTTAACAAAATGTGCAAGTACATGTGTACCTTTCTAAATCTAAAATATACTGATGCAATTACTCAGTTACGAAGGCAAAGCTTGTATAACCAATATTATGATCAGCAAATACAAGATAACAGACACACACAAACTTGCAGTATAGTAGCAACATATTAACTTGATAAAATATTAGAGGCGGTTGTCAACCCACAAATAAATAACCGTGTTAAAAAAAAATTTACCTACTGATGATTACAAAGATCTCTCTGACATGTAGTTGGTACTGATGCGTAGAGCTCTTCGTCATTATCGTAACGGTACTAAGATCACCTGAATCGGAGCCTGGATGCGAAAGTTACGGCCCAAAAATGAAGTAGAGTCGCTTAATGGGTCTGTTTTTTTTGATAAGAACCCGCTTCGTCTCTTTTCTTTGATTTGTGGATGCGGGTGAGATTGGATCTTTAATTTTGAACCCGAATCCAATCCTTCTACTTCTTTGTTGCTTGCAGGGGATTCGATGGGTTCACGGGTTCACGAGATCACATGGACGAAGAGGTGGTGCAGCGGCGGGGCATCGTTGGTGCTGTTGTAGAAAGAGGATGTGGCATTGACTACTGTTGGTCTGCAGAGAGAGATGTAGGGGAGGGAATTGCTGTTGGCTGTTGGTGTTTACAGAGAACGGAGAGAGAAGAAAGGGATTGTTGGTTGTTGTGTTTGCTCGTGTGGGGAAGAAGCAAGAAAGTAGTGAAGGAGATGGGTTGTTTAGTGGCATTTGGAATCAGTTTGAGTTTCTTTGCTGCTGATGGTGGCTCAGGGAGAGATCAAAGGAAGAGAGAGGGTTGTTTGGGTTTCTTTTGATTTCAGGAAAACAGAGAAAGAGAGAGCAGGAGTTTGGTGTGCTGGTTGTTTGGGGAAGAAGGGGGAGATGTGGTTCGGTGCTGTGATTGGGAGAAAGGAGAGATGGACTTGGGTTTCTTTGCTTTGGGTTGCTGTTTATTTCAGAGAACAGAGAAGAAGGAGAGGGAAGAGATTAGAAACTTTTGAGAAGATTAGGAGTTAATCTAAACACAAATTGAAGAGAAATAAAATCTCACACAATTACATTTATCAAAATTTCTTCATTGATCATTGTTGATACAATATGACCTTTATATAAGCTTTACAAAAATTGAATCCAACTCAAACTCAAATTTCTAATCTAAATAGAATTACAATCCCAAAATTTAGAAACTCAAAATACCAAAATAAAGAAACTAAAAAAATAAAAATAAAGAAAGAGAAAAAAAATCTCAAATCATACTACGACTTCAACTTGGACTGGGACTTCTTGGATTCATCTCTCGGCTCTTTCATCTTGAATAGATGTCTGCATCACAAAAAGTACTTAGTCTCATTACTTCTCTGGGCTCTTTTTATTCAGGAAGTGATATTTACTTGTTCTGCTTCAATTCTTAGTAACAGCAAGTAGGCTTATGGTTATTGAAACTATAACTGCTACAATTTCTTTATTACTTTTCAATATGTTTTTATGTAATTTGTTACTATAACAACTTGTTAGCATGCTTTCTTTTATTCCTGGAAGGTACAAGAGAGGCCTTTGCCTCTAAAATCTTGCTGGCTGATCATTAAGTATATGACGGGGATCCCACAGGGAGTTGGAAGATGTATTTTCACAGGAGGAGCAAGACTTGAGTCCAAGTCAAAGTCCAAGACTTTAGTTATCTTTTATTTTAATTATCTTTAGTTGTTTTATTAGTTGATTGTTTTACCTAGTTTATTTTTAGTCCCATATTGATTGTGGTGAGAATCTTCCAATTGATGTAGGCCTATATAAGGCAAGACTATTATTGAAATTGGCAGTTAATGAGATATTGAGTTTATGAAAACCCTTGTTGAGCATGACTTGCTTGACTTCCTAAATCTTTTTGAGTGAGTTGCAAAAGTGGGTGAGAGATCACCTGGGTAAGAGACTTGAATCAATTTTTATCTTTTTCCCAATTCTATTACAAACCCTAATCTTTTCCCTTCCGTTATGCGTCAGCATACCTGCCATTTTTGGCTCTACAAGTTGAGGTGTTGCAACCAAGGAGCAAGCCTCCAAATTCCTCCATAATTCCAGTCATCTGACACCTATAGATATGGGTATTTTGTCCTTCTTTTCCTTTTTAGATATGGATTGTAGATATTTTTAAAGGTATCAATACTTGAGTTTTTAAATATTACTGTAATACTCATTTGGATGAACCTTATCCCCTGTGCACCGATAACTTGGTTCATGTAAGTTACATTTAAATTGCCATATTTAACAGTTTGAAGGAGTCTTGTAGGTTATATATTAGCTTTCTAACTTTGTTCATTTCTTAGATCTCCAAATTAACCTTATAATCTTGCCTGCTGCATGAATGCCAGGAAACATTTCATCCTGTTGAGATTACAGATGGTTTGTGGATCATTCCGAAATGGAGAACTCCCCCGGTATGACTCAGTTGATCCTTTTCCACATTTTCTTAGAGATAGTTGCTTATTTTGTTGCATAAAAAGATGACTTTTCATGGAACAGTGACATAATTTGTGGTTAAGACTAGAATGTAGAATTAAATTCCTTGTGATACACTTGAGGTAAACTCTTATTCAAAAGTTAGTGGTACACGTTCAAACGAAGATGTAATGAATACATTATGAAGAGTCGGGTAGATCAATGTGTATAACAGTTAGTCTCGATGTGCAGAGCTCATCATGGATCAAATGTGCTATATAAGTGGAACATTGTAGGCTTGTACACTATGCTCATGTGGACCTTGAATATCCATTTAAATTACCAATGTGCTTGTCACTAGTTTATGCTATTATGCCCCGACTTCCTAGAGCCCTAAATCTGTGTAAGAAGCTCTCAAAATCTGCAAATTTTCTCCTCTGAGAAATCAGGAAAGAACAAATGGAGGTCCGTTTCTCCACTGGTTTCAATCTTCTCTCCTGATAATATTGTGGTAGGCTGGCGGTTGGGTTCACATCTTGCATGACGTCAATGTGAGCTGCATTATTCTTGGTATAATGCTTATAACTTAGACTAGATTTGATGGTCTTTTTACTGAATATTTAGTTGATACCATAATTTATGGATTTGAAATGACATGCCAAGGTATTCTTTAATTTGGTTTAGTCAGTTATGCGGCAAAGGCCCAGTCTTGCCAAATCTTTGGTGGATCTGGGTTTTGTAATTATATCTGTACCAAAGTTAAAACTAACTGCATTGCACTAAATCACTTTAGGTCACTCCATTGTACATAAAAGTCCTTTTAATCACCTTCTATGTACTTCAAATGTTAATGATACACGTGTTAAAATTCTATTGAAAGCTTGTCAGTAGTCATCATCAACTTATCTACCTGACCTTGTGAATTATGTTTATCCCAATGCTCACTATTAATGATGGGGTGACACTTAACAATTTAATCCCTCTGATTTTCAAGAAAATTGTTCCTTTTCTGACATTGGTTCCTTATTAAGGGTGGATGAATGATAATATGAATACAACTAAATATCCACTATTATTGCATGGGTATATGAATAAATACTGTTATTATTATTATATGCAGGATTCACAAGCAGTTAATATATTTCTCGATCCAGGATTGGCTTTTGGAACAGGAGAGCATCCTACAACTAAGTTATGTCTGTTGCTGTTACATAGCTTGATTAAAGGAGGAGAACATTTCTTTGACTATGGCACAGGATCTGGAGTTCTAGGAATTGCAGCGATGAAGGTATTGTTTATTACCTTATATATATGTAGATTAATATTTACTTGAAATGACATTGCGGAAATTATTCACCTGGTATAATCTCTATCTTGACAGAGGAGTTGGTCCTTAATAGATTAGATCTGCATGGAGAAACTACTAAGTACCAAGATATTTGGATAAAGGCTTTATTGTCGTTATTGTAATTGTTTTCATGCATGCTGTAGTTTAATCAATATTCTCTCTGAGCTGGCACTTATAAATTGTGAATTAGGACCGGTGGTAAAATGTAATTCAATATTAAAATTTTATTTTTTTGCATTCATGTTGATCTAAAGTTTCCTTGTTATGTTCTTGATGAGAGCATCCCACCGGTTCCTCTACGTACATTTCAGCGCCGTCGCCGTCGTGTCACATCGGCACCACTTTGGGCCTGCTTTTGAGCCCTAATTGTTTATGAGTTAGTTGTTATTATTAGAGGATCACATAGTCCATATTTTATTCTGTTCGTTGTTTTTCGTTTGAGTCCAATCAAACTTCGTTTGAGTTAGTTTGAGGGATTCTAATTAGGTCTAGTTTATCGAGTCTTCTTTTATTTCGTATTACTTTATTGAGTCCAGTGTTTAGTACCACATCGGTTATGTGGTGAAACTCTTCTTTGTAAGGGTCTATTTAAAAGATTTAGTTTGATGAATAAAGATATTGAATATTTGGATAAAAGTTTTGCTTATGTTTTTGATTCAATCTATTTTGATTGATTCAACTGGTGGTGAAGTCTAAATCCAGACTGTGACCTGTGATTGTATCCAAAAATACTAAATTCTCTTATTTGGTACTTGATTCCACATCAGTTCTGGCTTCATATTTTGTCTTTGTATCGGCAAGTTTTTGTTTGTTGAAATTTTGCTGATGCCTTCCATATTTTTTCCCTTCAATATCACTTAGCATGTTAAATTTATAATAAAAATGAAAGCATTCTGTGTTTCTGACTCTGATTAGTCGTTATCCTCGTGATGCTATCCATGAAAGTAACATGCTATAGAACTTAGTATACTATAAAGATTGTAAAGATTTTGAATATGGTTCTCCTTCCTATTTTTCTGTTATTATTAATGTGAATCCAAATAGGATCTGGATGTCCAGTAGGTTTTAGAATATTGGATAAGTTCACGAGTGTGGTATCAGGTTTAGGTTACCTGCACTTCAAATGAATTTTTCCTCTGTTAAAGAGAGAGGTTAGGTGAGGCAGGAAACACGGGCGCACGCACACAGACAATACACACAGAATGCACGTGCTGCATATGGGGGAATTCTAGAAGAAATGGTTTATTCATAAAAAGTCGTTAATATGAAATGGGTAATTCTGAAAGTAAGCATACATACAGTGTTTGGAAACCTATGCTAAGGGGAAAAAAAAAAAGAAGATAGATAAACCTCTAGTCCAGACTCTACAGAGCTAAGCAAAATTCACTTCCTAGAGGAAAAATTTAGAAAACCCACCTGAAAAAGATAAGAAAATTTGTATGAGATTATGACACATTACAATATGCAAACGTAACAGTTTTAATTTAGTAATGTGCATTTAGATACTATAAACATAACTTCATAATAAATGCATGCAATATAATTAAATTTTATCATTATACAATAATCCTTGATTTCCTAGTTTACATAATATTTGTATAACAACATTCAATAATTACACCTAAATACAACATCAGTTCGTAGGAAGCTAGAGTTTTTTTCGATAAGAAGTAAAAAAAAAAAAAGAAAAGAAAGAGATCAATATGCATTGAACTTATGCTACCTTGAAAAAGTTTGGCAAGTTTGCAATTGTGCTCACTTTCGCCCACACGCACTTAGGTATTGTAATGACCCCAATCTCGATCCTCACAGGATATGGGATTGCTACCCTTGACTATAGAAAACTCCAATAATACAACACTTTGACCATAGTTTATTTCCAAACATTAATATATTCTCTTCAATAAATGTAAATATAACGAATAATACAAAATAATTCTAAATTAATTCCTTAAAGAATACCTTCCTTGATCTTAAGTCCATTTGTGCATAAAGCCTCGAGCTACTCAGAGGTAGGCCTAGATTGTTATATCAATCTAAACCTGTTAATTCCTTCCAACACAACTGTAAGGGGGGATAAAGCGAGGTACATAGCTTAACTAGTAAATAAATCATGACAAGTACTTTATAAATTATAATAAAACAAAGATACAAGGAATAATGAAAAATAATTCTAAGATCAAGGTCCAATAATTCATACAATAAGGAGAAATTAGTCAAAATACATAATTCAATGTTTTCATAATTTGAAGGAAATGTGATGCAATGTTATGCTCTGGATGGACCAACACAATATTATGCATTACAATAACATGATTGTCTAAGGAATTAAATATCATGAATTTAGAGGGATCTATGTAAAAAGTAATATACACTAATTTGTCGAATTGTAAATATTGAAAGTAAAGTACTTTTTTGTAAAGGAGGAAATATGTGATAGATACGGTAGTTATATTAATATATGGATTTCAAAATAATAGGTTCTAATCTTTCCTTATCTTGTAGCTAATTAAATATGGAAATATTAGAAAGGGCGCAAAGAAAAGATACATAAAGAGGGAAAAAAGGAAAACTGAATAAAGAATGAAAAAGCACAAAACAAAAAGAAGAAAAGAAAAAAAGAAAGAAAACATAACAAAATAGAAAGGGGAAAAAAGAAGATAGGAGCAACAAAAGGAGGAGAAGAAAGAAAGACATTAGATTATATTATGAGGTGAGGAATAAAAAAGCTCTTATTTTTGATGGATCATGTTATTATTTGTTTTGATATTGGATTTGGTGAAGTATATTCACTTATGGTTTTCATTTAAACCATAAGTGACTATACTTATGGTTTTTAAAAAGTTTTCATGTTAGTCTCTTGGTATTTGACACTTGGGCAGAGTTAGAGATTCACTTTGATCTTTGAGATTTACTTCTTACTTTGATACAACAACTAAGCCATTTGTCCCAAGTATTTAGGGTACGCTACATGAACCAAAAGAGAAATTACGCTGGATCGGGCAGATAGATCAACTTTCTCCACTTATTTCTATCAAGCAATATGCCTTCATTAAGACCTTTAACCTCTATATCTTGTCGTATCACCTCCATCCATATTTTCTTTGGTCTCCCCTGCGCTCTTTTATCTTGCCCTAATTTGATATGCTTTACTCGCTGAACTGGTACACGTCGCATAGACCAAACTATCAGAGGCAGTTTTCTCTCATTTTCTCTTCTATAGGGGCTATGTCTATTTTAGTACGAATATCCTCATTTCTCACCTTATATCTCCTCGTATTACCACACATCCAATGAAGTATGCACATATCTGCTACACTCATCTTTTGAGCATGATATCTCTTTATAGTTCAACATTCTGTGCCATATAGCAAAGTTGGCCTAATAACAGTCCGATAAAATTTTCCTTCAGCCATAATGGAATGTTACGGTTGCATAAAACTCCTATTGCGCTCCTCCATTTCAACCAGTCGGTTTGAATCGTATGGTTAACATCACTATTGATCTCCATATCCTTTTAGATAATAGAACCCAAGTACTTAAAATGACTGCTCATTGGTATTCTTTGTCCATCTAGTGTCACAATATTATAATCTTAGATTCTCTGTTTACTGAATTTGCACTATATTTACTCTATTTTGGCCCTACTTAATCTAAAATCTCGAGATTTTAGAGTTTACCTTCATAACTCTAATTTGACATTTACACCAGCTCTCGTCTCATGTACTAGGACAATATCATCAACAAATAGCATATACTACGGTATCTCAACCTGAATAGCTCTAGTAAGCTCATCCATCACTATGACAAATAAGAATGGACTCAATGCAGATTCTTGATGCAATCCAATTGTGGTAGAAAAATTATTTGTTATGCCTCCACAAGTTCTGATATTTGCCACTATTTCATCGTACATGTCCTTGATTATGCCAATATATTTGATGGGAACTCCCTTCTTCGTCAATGTCCACCATAATACCTCTTTTGGTACCTTATCATAAGTTTTTTCTAAATCAATAAAGACCATATGTAAATTTCTCTTCCTCTCTCGAAATCGCTTTATAAGTTGACGAAGCAAATGAATAGCCTCTGTTATCGATCGCCCCGATATGAACCCAAACTGGTTCTCTGATATTTCAACATTATGTCTTAACATGTATTCAATTGCCCTTTCTCAAAGCTTCATGGTGTGACACATGAGTTTTATTTCACGATAGTTTGAACTCCTCTGAATATCACCCTTGTTCTTATAAAGAGGTACTAGGGTACTCTTCCCTTATGCATTTGGCATCTTTTTAGTTAACCAGATTTTGTTAAAGAGGTTCGTTAGCCATCTCACGCCCATATCTCTTAAGATCTCCATGCCTCAATAGAAATTCCATCTGGGCCAACAACTTTTCTTGATTCATTCTCTTCAAGGCCTTTTTAACTTCAAATTCACTAATTCTACGCATATGATTACGGTTTATATCCTGGCACTGAATGGTAAGGCCTCCAAAATCTTGAGTAGAACTATCATTGAATAATCTGGCAAACTACTCTCTCCATCTTTTTTTTGATTTCTTCATCTCGAACTAAAATCTTCTGATCCTCATTTTTGACACACCTCACAATACATAAGTCTCTAGTCTTTCTCTCCCTTATTCGAGCAATTATATATTTATATATTCTTTTCAACCTCTTTGGTGTCCAACTTCTCATATACTTCTATGTACACTTTAGCTTTTGCATTCAAAATAACTTTCTTAACTTCCTTCTTGGCTAGTTTATATCTCTCAAAACTCACTTCATCACAATTTTTCTTCAAATCTCTGTAAGAGTCATTTAATTTTAATGGCAAACTTTACCTCTTCATTCCACCATGTGTGTCGTTACATGGTGGAGCATCACCCTGTGTCTTATCAAGTACATCTTTAGCTACTCTTTTAATGCAACTAGCCATGTTGTTCCATGTAATATTGGGATTATCTTGGGCTTTCTAATCTGCTTCATGTACCACTCGATCTATAAAGACTCCTTGGTTACCTTCTTTTAGCTGTCACCACTTCATTTTAGGATTTAACTTACGTTTAATCTTTTTAAATCTCCTTTTAATCCGAACATCTAAAACTAAGAGTTTATTTTGGGTTACTACACTCTCACCCGGTACTACCTTACAATCGATGCAACTATCTTTATTTACTCTACTACTTAAAATGAAATCTATTTGGCTCGCACTTGATCCACTTCTAAAAGTGATCAAGTGAGACTCTCTCTTTCTAAACTAAGTATTCGCTAAGATCAAATCATAGGACAAAGCAAAATTTAGAATCGAGTTGCTTGGTTTATTTCTTTCCCCAAAACTAAATCCTCTATGTACACTATCAAACTCATAACTGTAACACTTGCCTTAATTAAAGCATTACTTTCCCTAAATAATCATACCTTAAAGGAGTAATGGGAATTAGTATGCATGCATGATACCTTAGTTAAGCCATGCTTATTATATGGGTATGTATAAACAAGTGTATACTTAAGTATTTATACATCTATGTATATAGGTATAAGAATACCCCCTACATATGGTCAACTTACCACCATCCCCCACCATGCTTGTACCTCATGGAGAGGGGAGAGAGGCATGGAGCTTGGCATAGGGCATAGAGTAGAGTATACTTGATGGGATGTATAGGGGACACATGACACATTATTATGGAGAGTTAGAGGCTATAATAGAGGGGGGTTGAACGGATTAAACCATTTGGTTAAAAACTCTCTCTTCGCAAACTCCCTCCCTCTCTTTTCTTTCCAGCAGCAGCAAAGCAGCAGCAACTGCAGCAGCAAAGCAGCAGCAGCAGCAGCAGCAGTTAAAAGCAGCAGCAACAACAGCTAAAGGCAGCAGCAAAACAGCCCCAAAACAGTCCGAATCTGCAGCCAAAAACCAGCAAAATCATACCACTTCCAAGGGTGAGTAGAACATGTTAATCTCAATAACATGATGAGTAGAATGAAGTAGGAAATGAACTAAAACGTAAGAGATAAACAAGTACTTGACATTATGAATATTTTTGGGATCATGCATAGTTTGTGATATCAAGAAATGCTAGCTACCTCATAAAGACTCATGTGTTTTCAATTCCGCAAGTACTTACTACTTTTGTTTATGAATCCATGATATTATTATATGTCTTGCATATTGATATTATATGATGGTATGATGTATTGGAGGAAGGGACCGGGTTGAACCGGAGGCGTAGAAGGGGAGATTTTACGGTTATGTATTGGAGGAAGGGACCGGGTTGAACCGGAGGCGTAGAAGGGGAGATTTTACGATTTTTGTATTGGAGGAAGGGACCAGGTTGAACCGGAGGCGTAGAAGGGGAGATTATATTGTATGTATATGGATATTGCTAAGATAGAGATCCTATGATATAATCATGCATAAATCCCTAACATTTAATCTGGGATAACTTCTTAACAGGCAATTTTTATGTAGGTCAGTCGACTAAGTCCTAGGGACTAGTCGACTATAGGTGTGATAATTAGGCAGATAAACTGCTGGATAGCAGGATTAGTCGACTACAGACAGACTGTAGTCGACTAATCCCAGATACAGAGAGCAAATAGAGAGTTAACAATCTGTTTTGGACATAATTAGTCGACTAAGTCGACTTACAAGTCGACTAATAAATCGTGTAGTCGACTACACTAGGAAGGGTAGTCGACTATAGGTGACATACAGAGAGTAACATAACTTTTTGATCCTCAACTAGTCGACTATAGGGGTCTTCAAGTCGACTAGTACTTGGGTAGTCGACTATACCAGGGAGGGTAGTCGACTACATAAGTCCCTGACAGCCAACAGAGAAGCAGATACGTGTGGAGTGAAGTTAGTCGACTATAGCTTTAGAATTAGTCGACTTACAGATAGTCTTAGTCGACTATAGGGTGGTCTAGTCGACTAGGAAAGCCTTGTTACTGTGTTCTGATTGGGTTCTTGGCTAATAATAAAATCTTATAAAAATAGTATAATGACACACTTGTCAACCGGATAATTTAGCCATGTATACCTACTTGATAGACATATTTAAATATTGTTTTACTCACTGAGCCGTCAAGCTCACTCTATTCTAACTCCACCTACAGGTTTGGACAAGGGCAAGGGACCCGCTTAAGGGCAATTGCGCGGGCAATCATCACCGGAACCACTGTTTTAGAAGTTACTTTTGTTATGTATATGATTTTGTATAAACATGCGTACTTTAGCTGGGTATCACCCTTGACTTGTAATTTTTAAAGGACCTGGTGTTGGACTCTAACTGTGTATGTATATATATCCTAATATGGTAATTATAGACTGTGTTTCTTATAGATTTTCGAACCATGGTGTTAACATGATAAGTCTCCATGTTATCTTAGTAGAAATTCTGATGTATAGTGAAGAGTTCTGATGATTATATTGGAAGTATTATACCTTGATGGGCCCCACGTTTGGATTATACGAGATGATTGTGATTAAATGGAAAAATTTTTACTGGGACCGTTACAGTTGGTATCAGAGCAAAGGTTTATTAGTGGAAGGAGTAAGAGATGATGAAGTTGTTAGGTTTATACGTGCAGACATGTGATCATAGCTAAGTAGTTGGTCTTATGTGTCAAGGAATGTATTAAATTATCTATTGAATCTAAGTCATTCTGAAGACATAAGACTTATGAGTAGACTAAGGATAAGTATAGTTACAAGTGTGTCTATTTATGCTGCTTCTTGATGATAGCCGTATGATTGAGATTATTTCATGGACTTGAGATTGATACGACCTTTTTGTTTACATGTAGATGGGGGACTCCGATGTATACTGGCCAGTCTCTAGCTCCGATAGCTCGAGTGAGAGTTGGGTGGCGGATTCCATGGATTGGGGGTACGAGTCGGACGAAACTGATCCAGCGGAAACGATTGTACCCCTAAACTGGGTAGATTGTGAGGAGGTTGAGTCGCAGGCATCTAATAAGCCTGAACCAACCAATGTCGACACAGAAAGTTTTGTGGGAGATTCACTTGAGATAGCAGTGACGGAGCACTCTAGCACGATTAAAGAAGAAACCCGAAGGGGATTTACATATGGAGGCGTCTTTTGGAACGAAACGTGGGAAGAGGATATGGACCTTTATGATGACTTAGACGACTGGTGCTGCGCCGGGGACGAATCACCGGAAGAAGACCCCGAGGAAGATATGGATGATGGCAGCAGCACTAGCGGAGATTCTAGTGGGGATACTCTACCCTACGAAGGGTGAACCTTAGAGCCGGCACTTTTTGATGTATATATATGTATAGGCCTAATATGTTAGATGAGGGATATCCTTAGGGTTGTTGTATGTACCCTGGCATATATCATATGAATGCACATGGGTTAGTTCGGATATTCCAGAAGGAAGGCATGCTAGTATAATACCTTTTGTATCCATGATGGATGTACCTATATATATATAACGAGTTGCTTGTTTTCAAAAGTGATTACATGAGACTAAAGTTTTATCTCAATGCATTCCTAAATTGTGTGGTATGTTGATTAGACGCCCTTACTTTTACAGGGGAGAACAAATGGATCTGAACCAACTACCACCTGATGAGTCCCTGTCGCCCGATACGACACACTACAGCGAGATGGGGAGCGCGCACCCCGTGGATAATAATGAAGACTCTGAAGTTCGAACAATAGGGAATGAGGGAACTCCAGGGGTAATGCCGGAGTGGCTCGCACAACTAATGATCAGAGCGAGCAATAACAACTCCCACCGAGCACTGGAGCAGTTTCAGAAGATGAAACCGCCCGTATTCGAAGGAGAAGCGGACCCCTTACAAGCCGAAGCATGGCTTCTTCAAATAGAGAAGATCCTAGAAGTTATGAGCTGCACTGATGAATAAAGGGTGTCCTTCTCTTCTTTTATGTTCCAGAAGGAAGCGGAACATTGGTGGAGGGCAGTGAAGCTTAGTATGAAGAATGCAAGGGAATCAATCACTTGGGAATTCTTGGTGAACAAATTCACTGAGAAATACATTCCGGAGACAGCCAGAGATAAGATGGCGACAGAATTCTTGGAACTACGTCAAGGTTCTATGAATGTGTCCCAGTATGATCAGAAATTCACTCAGCTATCCAGGTATGCTGATGCCTTGGTAAGGAGTGAAGCAGAAAAGACGAAGAGGTTCGTAAAGGGCCTAAGATCAGATATTCGTGGCCGACTGATTCCATTACAACTGAAGAATTATCTCCAGGCAGTAGAAAGAGCTTTGGAGGTAGAAATGGACATACAAGAAGATCAGGGAGACTGGGTGGAAGAAATTCCCAATTCTAAGCGCCCCCGTTATCAAGGACCTCCAATGGTGACGACATCAGGATCCACCAGTGGCAAGGGGTCTGGGTTTAACACCACTTTTCACAGAGGAGGAGGGGCCAGAGGCGGGAGAACATGGCTGAGAAACAGAGACACTCCCTTGAAGGCACAAGCTACCTCTGCGTCCCATCCCAGAATCTCGGAGGCTCCCTGGTGTCAGAGGTGCAAAGTGAACCATTTTGGAAACTGCCTCCTAGACAGGTCTTGTTTTAATTGTGGAGAGGTGGGACATCTAAGGAAAAACTGTCCGACAAGGCGCGGAAGCCAAGGGCCGAGTAGAGGAAGTGGGAGGCCAACCACAAGGACGAATCCTCCCAGAGGACAAGCCAGTAACTTCATGCCGCCCAGTAATGCCCCACGTTCTGCTGCAACCCAGTCATCGGTTCAGCAACCTCGGGTGCAAGGCAGAATCTTCGCATTAACCCACGGGAAGCAATGGCCTCAAATGCAGTGGTGGAAGGTATGATCTCCGTATCAGGACATATTGCCCATGCATTGTTTGACCCTGGAGCTACTCATTCATTCGTATCTAGTGCTTTTGCTTATAAACTAAATCAAGTCTCAAAACCCCTAGGATTTCAATTGGTTGTGTCCACACCTATAGGGGAAAATTTGATAGCTAGCACTAGATATGCGAATTGTGAAGTGATAATTGGAGAAATGAAGACATCCCTTGATCTGATTAAGCTAGGCGAAATGGAGTTCGATGTCATACTAAGAATGGACTGGTTGTCTGCCTGTAGTGCTCATGTGGATTGTAATAAGAAGAGGATTATCTTTAAAATGGAAGGGACTCCGGAGTTTATTTTTGAAGGAGAAAAAGTTAGTTGTGATATACCTCACATATCAGCCATCATGGCCACCAAATTAATGAAGCAAGGGTGTCAAGGATTTCTGGCTTCAGTATTGGATACCGCAAGGACTGATGTAATTATTAAGACTATTCCAATTGTGAATGAGTTCCCTGATGTGTTCCCGGAAGACCTACCAGGCCTGCCCCCAGATCGTGAAGTAGAATTTACAATAGATGTAATACCCGGTACTGCCCCAATTTCTAAGGCACCGTACCGTATGGCCCCTGCAGAAATGAAAGAACTTAAAACTCAATTGCAGAACTTATTAGACAAAGGTTTCATTCGGCCAAGTGTATCTCCCTGGGGAGCACCTGTACTATTTGTAAAGAAGAAGGATGGGAGTATGAGACTATGTGTTGACTACCGGGAATTGAATAAGGCAACTATCAAGAATAGGTACCCTCTCCCTCGAATTGATGACTTATTTGATCAATTACAAGGGTCTTGTGTATTTTCTAAGATAGATCTTAGATCGGGGTATCATCAGTTGAAGATCAAACCTGAAGATGTGTCCAAATCAGCTTTCCGGACAAGATATGGACACTTTGAATTTCTAGTCATGCCTTTTGGACTCACTAACGCCCCGGCATCATTTATGGACTTAATGAATCGGATTTTTCAACCATATCTAGACCAGTTTGTAGTAGTATTCATTGATGATATCCTGGTCTATTCGAAGAATATAGAAGATCACAAGGAACATCTTAATACTGTCCTTCAAATCTTGAGAGAGAAGCAACTCTATGCAAAGTTGAAGAAATGTGAATTTTAGCTAGAGCAAGTAGGGTTTCTTGGCCATATTATATCTAAGGAAGGAATATCAGTAGACCCGGTAAAAATCGAAGCAATCCGAGACTGGCCTAGACCCACTAATGTTACTGAAGTTCGAAGTTTCTTGGGATTAGCTGGGTACTACAGAAGATTTGTAGAAGGATTTTCTCTAATTGTGGCACCAATGACCCAATTAACTAGAAAGAATAAGAAGTTTGCATGGGGAAAAGATCAAGATAGGAGCTTCCTGGAGGTTAAAGCTAGGCTGACATCTGCTCCTGTCTTAATTGTACCTTCGGGGACTGAAGGATTTGTCATCTTTAGTGATGCATCAAAACTGGGATTGGGATGTGTGTTAATGCAACATGGAAAAGTCATTACCTATGCGTCCCGACAATTGAAGACCCATGAAAGAAATTACCCCACTCATGACTTGGAATTAGCCGCTATGATTTTTGCTTTAAAGATCTGGCGACATTATTTGTATGGAGTGTCTTGTGAAGTTTTTACTGATCATAAGAGTTTAAAATACATCTTCACGCAAAAAGAACTGAACATGAGGCAGAGGAGGTGGTTAGAACTGATGAAGGATTATGATATTACTATTCAATACCACCCTGGGAAGGCCAATGTGGTGGCTGATGCTTTGAGCTGGAAATCAGGAGGGACCCTGGCCGCTTTGGTGACTCGTCAAACAAGAATATTAAGGGATCTAGAAGAAATGCAAATAGAAGTGCGAGTCATTGATCCTTCTAATTCTGAGTATCAACTGAATCAAGTAAGTATTCAAATTAATCTATACGACAAGATCAAAGAGGCCCAACAAGGAGATACTCAAATAAAGAAGATTATGAAGAAAGTGCAAGAAGGAGAACTCAAGGAGTTTCAAATAGAAGGTGATGTGCTGCGGCTTGGACGCAGATTATGTGTGCCAGATGTAGCAGAGATCAAAGAAGAAATAATGAAGGAGGCTCATAGTACACCTTATACAGCTCATCCCGGAAACACAAAGATGTATCAAGATCTGCGTCATAACTTCTGGTGGGATGGAATGAAGGTAGACATTTCTAATTTTGTCCACAAATGTTTAGTCTGTCAACAAGTAAAGACGGAACATAAGAAGCCCCAAGGTTTATTAGTGCCTTTATCTATTCCTGAATGGAAGTGGAGTCAAATTGCTATGGATTTCGTCACTGGACTTCCTCGGACGTCCCAAGGACTGGATACAGTCTGGGTAGTGGTGGACAGACTCACCAAATCTGCCCATTTTCTGCCTATCCGGATCAATTATTCAATGGAAAGACTGGCTCAGGTATATGTCCGAGAGATAATTAGATTACATGGAGTACCTGAATCCATTGTATCAGATCGGGATCCTAGATTTCAATCCAGATTTTGGAAAAGCTTGTCCAAAGCTATGGGCACTAAATTGCAACTCAGTACAGCAGCCCACCCCCAAACAGATGGACAGTCAGAAAGGACCATTCAAATATTGGAAGATATGTTGAGAACTTGTGTACTAGATTTTGGGGGAAGTTGGGACAACTATTTACCCTTAGTGGAGTTTGCTTATAATAATAGTTATCAGTCCACTATTGGTATGCCTCCATTTGAAGCATTGTATGAGAGGAGGTGTAGATCACCAATCTGTTGGGAGGAAGTTGGGGATAGAAGACTGTTCGGCTCTGATGTAATTCAAGAGGCTACTGAGAAGATCAAGCTAATCAAGGAAAGGATGAAAGCAGCCCAGAGCAGACAGAAAGCTTATGCAGAGAATCGTCGCAGACCACTGGAGTTTGAGGTAGGGGATAGTGTTTTCCTGAAGGTATCTCCAATAAAGGGGGTGAGACGTACCGGTGGTAAGAACAAATTAGCTCCTAGATATGTAGGTCCGTTTGAGATACTGGATAAAATTGGACCAGTTGCTTACCGTTTGGCCCTACCCCCTGCCTTAGAAAGGATGCACAATGTATTTCATGTATCTCAGCTGAGGAAGTATGTGCCCGATCCTGATCACGTCATCTCCTATGAACCCCTGCATATACTAGAAGACATGTCTTATGCGGAAGAACCAGTACAAATTCTTGATCGCAAGGAGAAGCAACTGAGAAACAAAATATTTCCTTGGTCAAGGTCTTATGGAGAAATCAAAACAAAGAAGAAGCCACTTGGGAACGGGAAGAGGAGATAAGAAAGGCCTATCCGCATTTGTTCCAAGGTACGTTAAGTTTCGAGGACGAAACTTCCATAAGGAGGGTAGAAGTAACACTTGCCTTAATTAAAGCATTACTTTCCCTAAATAATCATACCTTAAAGGAGTAATGGGAATTAGTATGCATGCATGATACCTTAGTTAAGCCATGCTTATTATATGGGTATGTATAAACAAGTGTATACTTAAGTATTTATACATCTATGTATATAGGTATAAGAATACCCCCTACATATGGTCAACTTACCACCATCCCCCACCATGCTTGTACCTCATGGAGAGGGGAGAGAGGCATGGAGCTTGGCATAGGGCATGGAGTAGAGTATACTTGATGGGATGTATAGGGGACACATGGCACATTATTATGGAGAGTTAGAGGCTATAAATAGAGGGGGGTTGAAGAGGATTAAACCATTTGGTTAAAAACTCTCTCTTCACAAACTCCCTCCCTCTCTTTTCTTTCCAGCAGCAGCAAAGCAGCAGCAACTGCAGCAGCAAAGCAGCAGCAGCAGCAGCAAAGGAGTAGCAGCAGCAGTTAAAAGCAGCAGCAACAACAGCTAAAGGCAGCAGCAAAACAGCCCCAAAACAGCCCGAATCTGCAGCCAAAAACCAGCAAAATCATACCACTTCCAAGGGTGAGTAGAACATGTTAATCTCAATAACATGATGAGTAGAATGAAGTAGGAAATGAACTAAAACGTAAGAGATAAACAAGTACTTGACATTATGAATATTTTTGGGATCATGCATAGTTTGTGATATCAAGAAATGCTAGCTACCTCATAAAGACTCATGTGTTTTCAATTCCGCAAGTACTTACTACTTTTGTTTATGAATCCATGATATTATTATATGTCTTGCATATTGATATTATATGATGGTATGATGTATTGGAGGAAGGGACCGGGTTGAACCGGAGGCGTAGAAGGGGAGATTTTACGGTTATGTATTGGAGGAAGGGACCGGGTTGAACCGGAGGCGTAGAAGGGGAGATTTTACGATTTTTGTATTGGAGGAAGGGACCGGGTTGAACCGGAGGCGTAGAAGGGGAGATTATATTGTATATATATGGATATTGCTAAGATAGAGATCCTATGATATAATCATGCATAAATCCTTAACATTTAATCTGGGATAACTTCTTAACAGGCAATTTTTATGTAGGTCAGTCGACTAAGTCCTAGGGACTAGTCGACTATAGGTGTGATAATTAGGCAGATAAACTGCTGGATAGCAGGATTAGTCGACTACAGACAGACTGTAGTCGACTAATCCCAGATACAGAGAGCAAACAGAGAGTTAACAATCTGTTTTGGACATAATTAGTCGACTTACAAGTCGACTAATAAATCGTGTAGTCGACTACACCAGGAAGGGTAGTCGACTATAGGTGACATACAGCGAGTAACATAACTTTTTGATCCTCAACTAGTCGACTATAGGGGTCTTCAAGTCGACTAGTACTTGGGTAGTCGACTATACCAGGGAGGGTAGTCGACTACATAAGTCCTTGACAGCCAACAGAGAAGCAGATACGTGTGGAGTGAAGTTAGTCGACTATATCTTTAGAATTAGTCGACTTACAGATAGTCTTAGTCGACTATAGGGTGGTCTAGTCGACTAGGAAGCCTTGTTACTGTGTTCTGATTGGGTTCTTGGCTAATAATAAAATCTTATAAAAATAGTATAATGACACACTTGTCAACCGGATAATTTAGCCATGTATACCTACTTGATAGGCATATTTAAATATTGTTTTACTCACTGAGCCGTCAAGCTCACTCTATTCTAACTCCACCTACAGGTTTGGACAAGGGCAAGGGACCCGCTTAAGGGCAATTGCGCGGGCAATCATCACCGGAACCACTGTTTTAGAAGTTACTTTTGTTATGTATATGATTTTGTATAAACATGCGTACTTTAGCTGGGTATCACCCTTGACTTGTAATTTTTAAAGGACCTGGTGTTGGACTCTAACTGTGTATGTATATATATCCTAATATGGTAATTATAGACTGTGTTTCTTATAGATTTTCGAACCATGGTGTTAACATGATAAGTCTCCATGTTATCTTAGTAGAAATTCTGATGTATAGTGAAGAGTTCTGATGATTATATTGGAAGTATTATACCTTGATGGGCCCCACGTTTGGATTATACGAGATGATTGTGATTAAATGGAAAAATTTTTACTGGGACCGTTACAATAACGACTAGTTCCTACATGTCCATTGAGGTCACCACCTATGAAAAATTTTTCTCTAACGTGTATCTCTTGCATCTATTTCATCTAAATCCTTTCAAAATTGACGCTTACTAGCCTCATCAACTCCTACTTACGGTACATAAACACTAATAATATTAAAAATCTCCTTGCTTAAAATAAGTTTAAATAGTAAAATCCTATCATCCTTTCTCCTAAGCTCTACTACATCCTCAAGCAATTGTTTATTTATGATCAGACTCACCTCATTACGATTTTTATCTTTACCAGTGTACCAAAGTTTATAATCCCAAGGTTTTATAATTCTCGCCTTTTCACCTACCCACTTAGTCTCCTGCATATACAAAATACTAACATTCCTTCTAACCATATCATTAACTAAGTCTGCTAATTTATCTGTAAGAGAACCTATGCTCTACGATGCTAACCTAATCTTATATTCATAAGCTAATTTCTTTACCCTCACCCGCTCATAAAATTGTGGGAACTCTTGTTCATTTGACATCACATCCGAGCACCGATGTGGCGTCACTTCTAGATGATGACTTAGCAACCCTTGCCCACTTTTCACTACACCCGGGCTCCGATGTAGCTCGTTACTCAGTAGGGAACGCCCGAACAAAATTTAGTTCTTGGTTCATGTTTATAGTATGTGACAATGTTTTACGTTGGCTGTTACATGCCTACCACAACCCTCCTCCTTTATCTTGGCTTGGGACAGGCAGCGAATAGTGCACTGGTGGAGTTTTACTTATTAATTTGATATTTGAAATAAAGAATTGCATGAGTGATGGATTGATACTAACTTTATATTACGGGAGCCAATTGGGGATTGAGGGAGTCATCAAGAGCAATACATGTCCACTATGCACATAATTAATTAAGTGGTGAATTCATGACTTGCAGTTTATATTGTTCTTGATATCTTTTTTATTTGATATTTTATTTCTTGTTGACTTTCATGTATTACTCGAGAAGACACAATTCAGACAATTTCTTATATATTGACTTATTAGATGATGGTTATTATTATCTTGTGAGTCAAGATCTTCTATCCTTCTAATGATTATATCTGGTTTGACCCTAATTGTTATGTTATCCGAATATTAATTGTTTTCTTATGTAGAGTTAGACTGAGATATGGCATACATGAGCCACGATAAATATTTTGTATGCACGGACACACTTACTGAGAAACTGAATTATGTTTTGAACACCTGTGTTATTTCTGTTGGTACTTTTCAATTGTTATTATTTAGGCCATGCATTGTACAACTCAATGTTAACATATTGGAATTTGTGAGAAATTGAGCAACAGGAGCTTAATCTAGTGACTCCATGAAGACATTTTATCACTAATATATTATGAGTCTCTAATTGTGAATCTTAACTCCTGACCATTGGATCATCTAACATAACCAAGTCAATCGGGATGTGAAGTGTTGGATATGAGGTCCTTACTTTTCCACAAATATCGGTATGCAATTAATATTGAGTTATACAATACATAGGCTTAAATAATAATTTAAAAATACCAACATATATAGCACAAGTGTTCAAAGTTCTATTTGGTATCTTAATAATGTATACAACACATGACATACAATATATTTATCGTGGCCCATGTATGCAGCTCGGCATGAGTCTGGATAAGGAACAATTAATATTTTGATAACACAACGATGAGGCCTAGCAAGGTATAATCATTTGCAAGATAGAAGAGATCTTTGGCTCACAAGATAATAAAGATCGTTAGATAAGTCAATATATAGAAATTGTATGAGTCATTTCTTTACAAGTAATATGTGAAAATTAACAAGCGGTAGAAATATCAATTAAAAAAAGTGGAGAACAATATAAACTACAAGTCATGAATTAACCACTTATCTAAATATACAAAGAGTAGTCATGTATTGCTCCTAATGACACCCCTCAATCCTCAATTTCTCCCTTAATTTGAAATTAGTGTTAGCTTGCCACTCATACAATTTCTTTTTTCAAATATCAAACTAATAGGTAAATGTCAAAGATCTAAGTGATTATCTCAATTCTATCAGATCTCAAATTGAAAATCTTCAATGATGATTATCAGTCAACACACGTAATTCAATATTGAAACAAATGATATATGATTCATAAAAAATATATTTATAAAAAGTAAGATCTTTTCGATTCTTCACCGCATAATGTGAATTGCTTTGTGCTTACTTTCTCCTTTGTCGCTTCTATATTCTTCTTTTCTTCCCTCTCTATTTCATTCCATTTTCTTTCTTTTTTTTTTCCTTTCCTTTCCTTTCCTTCCCTCTCTACCTCATAACAATTAAGGACTCATAATATATAAAATGCAAGAGATATGAAATATTTATCCTAGCTCATGTATGCATATCTCAGCTTGACTATTGATAATAAGGCTCAAACAAGATAATACTTATTAGCAAGATAGAAGATATCATTGACTAAAAAAGATGACAAAGATTGTCACATAATTAGTATATAAGAAATTGTATGAATCATGTCTTTTTGAGTAATAGGTGAAAGTTAACGAGAGATAGAAAATCTTAAAAATAGATGTAAAGCAATATAAATGACAAATCATGAATTCAAAACTTACCTAAGTATGCACAAAGTAGCCATGTATTGCTTTTGATGACACCCCTCAATCTTAGTTCCCTTGATATAAAATCGGTATGGTTTTGTCACTCTTGTAATTCTTTATTTCAAATATTAAACTAATAATAAAATCCCAAAGTCTAAGTGTGACCATTTCTAATTCTTTCAAATGTCAAATCCAAGAGTAGACTAAGATAAAAATCTTCAATGAAAGCCATCATTGAACATACAGATCCAAAATTCAGTATCACAACAAATAATAATATAATGCATCAAAAGTATATTTATAGAAACTAAGATCTTTTTGATTCCCCACCTCATATGATTTGATTTGCATTTTCTTTCTTCTCCGCCTTTTGTCACTTCTATCTTCCTCTTCTCTCCCTTTTTATTTCGTTTTATTTTTTTTAATTTTCCGCTTTATTTTTGTTTCATGCTCTTTTTTTTTTCTTTATTCAACTTTCCTTTTTGTTCCCTCTTTCCTTTTCTTTGTTTTTCTCTTCCTTATCTTTTTTCATTTTCCATTTGTTCTAGATAAATTTAGCTACAAGATAAGGACATATCAAATCCATATTATTTTGGAATCCATATATCAATATAACTACCATATCTATCATATATTTCCTCCTCCAGAAAATAAGTCTTTTCAATATTTACTCTTCACGATGGGAGAAGATGGCATATAAACCCTAGATTGGGTCTGCTGTTATATTATATAGATAAATAATGAGAGAAATGACACTCATGCCCCTAAAACTGTAATACTTCCCCTAAAGCTGAAGCATAGATATCTATCATGCCCAGCTTGTTACACATAGTCGAAAAAGACTTGCGAAATGACGCCTTAGTAAAAATATCACCAAGCTGTGTGTCGGACGTGACATAGAAGGTGACAATCTGCTTGCCCATGATCATATCTCGAGTGAAGTGACAATCAGTCTCGATATGCTTTGTGCGCTCATGAAACACAAGATTGTTGGCAATATGCATAACTGCCTGATTATCACAAAACCAAGTCCAAGGTGATTGTTTTAGCCCATAGATAGCCTTCTCGAGGGCGAACACTCTTGAAGGCTCACCCTGAGTTTCTTATCCTGGTGCCTGAGTCATATATACTTCCTCCTGTAGATCACTGTGTAAAATGTTCTTAATGTCCAGTTGATATAGTGGCTACTGCTTGACCACTATCACAGACAAAAGAATGCGCATAGAATGAAGACTGCTCACTGAAGAGAAAGTCTCAAGGTAGTCAACTCCAAATGTTTGGGTATAGCCTTTGGCAACGAGGCGAGCTTTCAGTCGCTCAACCTGTAATTAGAGAGAAACTTCATAATATAGACCCATTGACAGCGAACAACCTGCTTCTAAAGTGGCGAGGTAGTCGAGTCTCAAATATGATTTTGATACTAAGTAGCCATTTTTTCATCCATAACTTTCTTTCACTTAGGATCTAACAATGCCTCATGATAAAAAGTTGGAACCGATACATTGGATAAGGCATAAGAAAAAGCAGAATATACAGGAGAAAGATGAAAAGAAACAATGCTAGCAATAGGATGTTTAGTAGTATAAGATGTTGGCCCGAAGGCCCATCACTCTAGTTTTGATGATGATTAACTCATGTAGTTATAATACTAATGATCTTGTGTTTAATTAGTATCAGATATTTGATCAAGACCTTAGTTGGTGTTTAGCTTCAACAAAGGATTTCAAGTCAAAGTTTTGGAGCTAGCACGTGTTGATTCAGGAGCTCGCGCATCAAAATTGTACCACGTACTCAAGAGGAGTCTAGCTTATTAGATCAAAGTTTGGACCGAGTCAAGAAAGAGAAGAAAACCTTCAAGAGAAGATTTCCAAGAAGACTTGTGTCATGTTTGTGAGTGTCAAGATTTTATTTTTAGATAAAATGTAAATGATAGATTAGTTGGTGGATTGCTCAAGTTCATATACACTCACACACAAGATTTATATGTATTTTCATAAAAGAGTTTTCGTTTTGAAAAATACTTGTTTGGTTTTTAAGCTTTAAAATATACATGTTGGAAATACCAGTTTGGTTTTTAAGCTTAAAAATGTACATGTGTTTTATCAAAACTTATTTTAGAACTTAATCTCAAAAACATAGATATCTCATCATATATGTGTAGTGGATCATATCCATACACACTAAGCTTTAAAAGTGTTTAGAATATCTTATTTTTGTATTTGAAAAAGTTTTGGAAAATCGTTTTTGAAAAATACAGGTTTTCGTTTAAGACAAAACTTCTATATTACAAAAATAGTTCAAAATGCTTGTTATATGTTTTGATTTTTAATCAAACATGTTTGTATTTCAAAGTATATCAATGAACTTATTTTTGTAGAATTTATAAGAATTTATGAGATTTTATTGAAGGAAAAAATTCGAGTTTTAAATCCCTAAAACCTGTGTTCTGGCCTTCTGCCGGTCGACCGAGTCAGAGGTCGGTCGATCGATGTGCACAAACGTGCACAACCTTGTTTGGCTGGAGGGCCGGTCGACCGACCCGGTGGACCGCCAGCGAGCTCTACTATCTGGATCTAGCCTCGGTCGACCAGGCGGTCGACCGGCAGAGAGCTCCTGCTCTCTGTGTCCAGGCCTCGGTCGACCGGCCTGACCGTTGGGCCATCGGTCGACCGACAGTAGAGATTTTTGTTGAGTTGTTCCTAACGGCTATTTTTTGGAGCCTATTTATATGAGGCTATTTTGGGCTGTTTTCAATAAGATTTTAAGTGGGTTTTCAAGATAGTTTTTCATACACTTTTAAGTGTTTATCTCCACTTGTTTTAGAGCCAAATACTTCCATATCAAAAGGAGAGTTTTTCAAGAGTGTTTTGTAAAAGAGATTTCTTGAGTTTTCACCACCAAATCAATCCTAGTTTTCTCACACACAACTTGAGCTATCCATTGCTATATCAATCCTCTAGGGATCTTTGTTGTGAGAGTGTTTGTAGGTGATCAAAGTGTTTAGATCACTAAGTGTTCAATCTTGTATTTGAGGAGGCGAACTTGCGGGTTCATGTTGTTTCGAGTTCTTGTGGGTGCTCGGTGTAGAGGTGCGGCCTCAGCTAGCTAGTATGCTTGCGTGTGTAGTTCTTGCCGGAACAAGAGAGGGACTAGTGAGTCCAAGGAGTTCTAGTGTGAACTCGTTGTAGGTGTTGCGGCACCAAGTGATTCGGTGGGATCATTTATAGTGAAAATCCTTCATAGTGTTGAAGGCGGGGACATAGAGTAAGGGTGCTCGAACCTCGAAACAAATCTCCGTGTTTGCGATTGCTCTCTCTATCTCTCACTTATGTTTTTATCTTGCATGCTCTTATTGTTCATATTCATTACTTGCTTGATATACTTGTGCTTAAATTGATATATGCTTGGGGATTGTTTGCTCACACTTGTATTCAATTAAGAGAGCCATAGCGGCACCTCAACTCTTATCTAGAGGAATCTTGAGGAGATAGTTCAGAGCTCTTCTCCGGGAATTCGGCTACACTCTTGTGTTATACTTGGTGTGTTCAGCTTAATAGTTTTTAGTCCGTATTAATTCATCATTAGATTAGCTAGTCACCTATTCACCCTCTAGGTGATTTCAATTGGTATCAGAGCTTGGTGCTCTTGATTTGGGTCTAATAACCTAGAGTTAAAGATCATCTTTTTAGCTAATCACAATATTTATTTACACACATAGATTTCATGTCACCTCCCACTTTTGATATTCTTAACATCCAAACTTGGAAGGTTAAGATGTCAATGCACTTCAAAGCCCTAGGTATTCATGTTTATTTTGCCACTATTAAAGATTCACATTGTTTAAATGGCAAACATCTAGAGACTAATGCAAAAGCCATTCATGCTTTAAAATCAACCCTAAATGGTGAATATTTATTTAGCGTTTCTAACTTTAATTGGGCTTTTCTAGTATGGAACACTATACTCTCCCTTGGTGAACAAAAGCGATACTATGCAGGGAGTGACTCGGATGATGGAAGTGATGCTTCCAACTTGTGCTACATGGTCCAAGGGGATAACCCCCTTGAGGTAAATTTCGAATCGGAGCTTGATGAGGATGGTTACTTGTTATATGATGATCTTGCTTCATTTTGTCAACAACTTCTTGAAAAATATGACTTGCTTAAAAAGGATAATAATAAATTGAAAAAGAACAACACTTCTTTGTTAAAAGAAAATGACTCTCTTAAAATAAATTTGCATGTTTGTCAAAAGAAAATGATATGTTGAAAAAGGAAAGTATTTCTTTCTCCTCTAAGCTAAATGATATTTGTGAAGAAAATAAGTCTTTGAAAAATAAAATCACTTTGGTGGAAAAAGAAAAAGAGATTGCATTGGATGAAAACAACTCTTTGAAACGAAAATTTGTTTTAAATGAAAAAGAAAATATTTTTAAAAAGAATAAGGTTGTTGATTCTCATACTTGCCATGCTCTTCATGCAACCATTGATAAAAATGAGATTAAAATTTTAAAAAATAGAATAGATTGTTTGAACTCAACTTTGAGCAATTGTGCATTTAATAATTTTAAATTGGAAACCTTGTTTTAAAGGAAACAAGCTCCACATGTACATGCACATCAGCCATGACATATATATGCACACTTTGCACACCATGATCACACTCATTCTCATGTGCATATTAGAGTGTATAAATGTACACATTGCGGCCGCAAAGGCCATTTAGTAAAGTTTTATTTTGATAGATTAAATTCTACAAATTTTACAAATAAAAATGTTTGGGTTCCTTATGTTGCTAACCCCCGTGGATCCAAAAGAAAATGGGTACCAAAATTCCCACCTCTTGTGTTTGATAGAGGTGTGGGCTCTCACATGACGTGAGAGAATTGGTGCCTTGGTGGTGGATGCATGGGCTAGATGGACATACAATTGATCCATCACTATCAAGGAAGTTTGGTGGGAGGACCACCATAGTTTGGAGATATAGAGATATGCCCTAATAGTTTTGGTAACTATCTCTAACTCTTTATTTGTTTACATACTTTTATATTATTGATTTTTAGCATATTTTTCATGATTGTTATTAAATGCCATGTTATTTAGACTTATGACATACATGTATAGTAATTGAGATACACCCATGTTCATATGGATCCATATTTTGTGTTCTCCTTTTAGTTTAGCTATTGTGTATATCATTACTCTAAAACACGTGCATTTACCTTAATAATCATGTTTGTTTATGATTTTGTACTTCATATTTTGATTACAGTTTAAACGTAAATTTTAATTAAAACTTGTGTTTATACTTGTACAAGTAGTGAGTAACAATTGATTCTTATATGTTTGTACTTCATTGCTCATTTGTATTTATTACATGTACATGTATAACCTAGTTTTGATGATTCTTTCATTTATACATGTTTTCCTTATTCTTGTATATGTTTTGCTTTATGTATATGTAACTTTTGTCCAAAACTTATAAATATACATGTATACCCTTGAGTCACTTGCTTTCATGCAAATACTATTATGAACTCTTTTTGTGTTTAGGATATGTATGCATATTTTTAGTTTTGATAAAAGATACATATACCTTGAAGTTTGAGTTCAATAAAAAATAATTTTTTATGATTTTCACAATTGTTTGATAAAAAGAAATTCATGTTTTTTCTTATTGATTATTTCATGAAATGCTATTCACATAACCTTTGTACACTCACATTATATGTTTACCCATGATTTTATTTCATGAGCACATTTTTCTGCTTTATAGATTTCGAGTGCCATCTTTGTGTATGTAGTATGTTTCATGATATACATATGATTTGGTTTCATGTTTGAAGGATTTTTAACTAGTTTTTCAAAAATTATTTTAAACTAATTATTTATTCTTCATTTGGTAGTGTTTTCAATCTACAAATATTTTCAAATCTATTTTTGGAAACTTCTACCCTTTAAGGGCGGATGGATGAGCGACCATGCCTTGTAAGCCGTATTGAAAATCTTTTTATCATGTGCATGAATAGGGTGGATAGTTATGAGTTATACACATGAACTTCATAAAATTCTATTTTTGTATACTCATATATGTTTTCTTATATATGTATGCTTCAAATTTCAAATAATATCAATTTTATTTGGTATTTTCATTTTCATACATGTATATGATTTGATTGTGCTTGATTTACAATATACTTACATGTTTAAAGCACAAATTATGTTTATACTAAGCTTGACTAATTGTTAAGTGTTAATTGATATTTTAATAAGCTTATGCATTATTTTCAATTGGTATATAAATTGACATCAAAATATACTTCATATTTTACCTTTTAATTGATATCAAAATTTACAATATACTTCAATTAGTATCAATATGTTTCGATTTCAATTGAGTATCGATTTCAATTGGTATCAAAAATGTTTTACCTTTTTTTGGTATCAAAATTTACCATATATTTCAATTGGTATCAAAATATAAAATATTTTACTTTCATTGGTATCAAAATTTACAAATGTTTCAATTTCAATTGGTATAAAAAATTTTCAATTTCATTTGGTATCAAAAATCTTGTGATATCTTAAAATTTTGTTTATTTACATGTGATATTTTAAAGTTTTGTTTACTTTCAAGTGGTATCTCAAATTTATTTTATTACTTTAAGTATTATCAAAATTTGTGTAAAAATGTTTTGATATGTATTGCCCATATGCAAGGGGAGCTTAACATCTCTTCTATATATAGATTCATGTTGAGTGTATCTTATATTGAGGAGCTTGACATCTTTTTTTTATGTGGTACACGTGTGTAGGGGAGCTTAATATCTCCACTTATGTATTGTATATTACGCTTTATGTGAGTTAGAGTTTTGTCATCACTTCTTCATGTAATGCATGTATGCAAGGGAGCTAACTTAACGTCTTTCTCTTTATGAATGTATATCGCATATATATCCTTATTATTGATTTGTTGTTTATTCCTTTATTGATGATTGACAAAAAGGGGGAGAATGATTTTGAATTTAATAATTTTGAGTTTATATATGCATATTTAGAAATTGAGTTTATGCATAAAATGAGTTTATGCATTTCCTATATTTTATGTTTATACAAAAAGGGGGAGAAAGATTTTGAAAGTTTATCCAAGAAGGGGGAGAAGATTTTTGGGGAGAAGAATTTTTGGTTTATGCATGTTTCTCTCACCTTGTTTATGCATATATATTTGTTTAATTTTATGCACTTCATTGAATATCTATTTGTTTATTGTTATCCATGAGTTAAGGGGGAGCTTCTATGAAGCTTAACTTTAATCCATGCATATATAACTCCATGAGTTTTATCATCATCAAAAAGGGGGAGATTGTTGGTCCGAAGACCCATCACTCTAGTTTTGATGATGATTAACTCATGTAGTTATAGTACTAATGATCTTGTGTTTAATTAGTATCAGATATTTGATCAAGATCTTAGTTGGTGTTTAGCTTCAACAAAGAATTTCAAGTCAAAGTTTTGGAGCTAGCATGTGTTGATTCAAGAGCTTGCGTATCAAAATTGCATCAAGTACTCAAGAGGAGTCTAACTTATTGGATTAAGATTTGGACCAAGTCAAGAAGGAGAAGAAGACCTTCAAGAGAAGATTTCCAAGAAGACTTCTGTTATATTTGTAAGTGTCAAGATTTTATTTTTAGATAAAATGTAAATGATATATTAGTTAGTGGATTGCTTAAGTTCATATACACTCACACACAAGATTTATATGTGTTTTCATAAAAGAGTTTTCATTTTGAAAAATACCCGTTTGGTTTTTAAGCTTCAAAATATACATGTTGGAAAATACCGGTTTGGTTTTTAAGCTTAAAAATATACATGTGTTTTATCAAAACTTATTTTAGAGCTTATTGTCAAAAACATAGATATTTCATCATATATGTGTAGTGGATCATATCCATACGCACTAATCTTTAAAAGTGTTTAGAATATCTTGTTTTTGTATTTGGAAAAGTTTTGAAAAATCATTTTTGAAAAATATAGGTTTTCATTTAAGGCAAAACTTCTATATTACAAAAATAGTTCAAAATGTTTGTAATATGTTTTGATTTTTAATCAAATATGTTTGTATTTCAAAGTATATCAATGAACTTATTTTTGTAGAATTTATAAGAATTTTTATGGGATTTTATTGAAGGAAAAAGAACGAGTTTTAAATTCCTAAAACCTGTGTTCTGGCCTTCTGCCGTCGACCGCACGGTCGACCGAGCTAGAGGTCGGTCGACCGATGTGCACAAACGTGCACAACCTTGTTTGGCTAGAGGGCCGGTCGACCGACCCGGTCGACCGTTAGAGAGCTCTACTCTCTGGATCTGGCACCGGTCGACCGGGCGGTCGACTTACAGAGAGCTCCTGCTCTCTGTATCCAGGCCTTGGTCGACCGGCAGTCGATCGATGGTACAACGGTCAGAAATCTGACTGTTGGCCAGTCGACCGGGCGGTTGACCGACAGCAGAGATTTCTGCTGAGTTGTCCCCAATGGTTAATTTTTGAAGCCTATTTATATGGGGCTATTTTGGGTTGTTTTCAATAAGATTTTAAGTGGGTTTTCAAGATAGTTTTTCTTACACTTCTAAGTGTTTATCTCCACTTGTTTTAGAGCCAAATACTTCCATATCAAAAGGAGAGTTTTTCAAGAGTGTTTTGTAAAAGAGATTTTTTAAGTTTTTCACCAACAAATCAATCCTAGTTTTCTCACACAGAACTTGAGCGATCAATTGCTATATCAATCCTCTAGGGATCTTTGTTGTGAGAGTGTTTGTAGGTGATCAAAGTGTTTAGATCACCAAGTGTTCAATCTTGTATTTGAGGAGGCGAATTTGCGGGTTCATGTTGTTTCGAGTTCTTGGGGGAGCTCGGTGTACAGGTGCGGCCTCGGCTAGTTAGTGTGCTTGCGTGTGTAGTTCTTGCGGGAATAAGAGAGGGACTAGTGACTTTAAGGAGTTCTAGTGTGAATTCGTTGTAGGTGTTGCGGCATCGAGTGATCCGGTGTGATCGTTTATAATGAAAATTCTTCATATTGTTGAAGGCGGGGACGTAGAGTAAGGGTGCTCGAACCTAAAAAAAAAAAATCTCCCGTGTTTGCGATAGCTCTCTCTATCTCTCATTTGTGTTTATATCTTGCATGCTCTTATTATTCATATTCATTACTTGCTTGATATACTTGTGCTTAAATTGATATATGCTTGGGGATTGTTTGCTCACACTTGTATTCAACCAAGAGAGCCATAGCGGCACCTTAACTCTTATCTAGAGGAATGTTGAGGAGAAAGTCCAGAGCTCTTAATCGGGAATTCGGCTACACTCTTGTGTTATTCTTAGTGTGTTTAACTTAATAGTTTTCAGTTTGCATAAATAGCTTTAATTCCGCATTAATTCATCATTAGATTAGTTAGTCACCAATTCACCTCCCCTCTAGGTGATTTCATAAGACTGGGTATCTTTACAAAAAGCAATGAGAAGCTTTGGAGCAGAGCCTCTGAGGTGGTGGAGGTGATACAAGCTAGGGCTCTGTATGCAGCTCCGTTTGTCGTTGATAAACATTTAGGGGTAGTGGGCAAAACTCAACCGGTATTATGTAGGGAGGGGGTAAAGGGCAAGAAGAGGCAGGAGAAGATGTGGGAGAAAAATATGGTGCATTTTCGAAAAAATTTACATCAGCACAAATCAAATATTTCTTAATTAGAGGATTCCAATGCTTATAACTCTTCTGTCATCGAGAAGATCCTAGAAACACACAATTGATAGCCCAAAGATTTAACTTATCATGTTATGTTCCTAACACGTGCACAAAACACAAACAACCAAAAACACGTGGAGTAAGTTCAAACAGGTTTTATTTTTGTAAAGGATAGAAAATAGTGTTTGACTATGCAATATAGAAGAAGGAACACATTAATGAGATGACAAACAGTAAAAGTACGTCACTTAAGAAATACTTAAGAACGTGATCGTGCAACATCAAGAAGGTGATGATTCTTGCGCTCAACAACACCATTTTGTTATGATGTGCGAGCACAAGCAGTTTGGTTTATAATATCAAAAGAAGATTGCATGTGTTTTAAGGCATTATCAGAGCGCACAGTTTTTATAGAACAATCAAATTAATTCATAATCTCATTGTGAAGCAGTTTAAACATATTTTACACATTAGATCTATCTTTCATTAAAAACAACCATGTCATTCCTGAAAAATCGTTAAATAAGGATTACAAAATATGTGGCCTGAAGCTGATTTAATCCATGTAGGTCCCCGAGCATCAATATGAATAACTTCAAATGGAGACATACATCGTTTATTTTCTCTAGAAACAAAAGTAGACCTAAAATATTTTTATAGCTGGCAAGATTCACACTCCAATTCAGATAAAAATCTAATGGAGGGAAATAACTTATTGATTTAAGAAATGCATGACCTGATTGAAAATGCCACTACAGAGGCAACGACTCAGAGATAGTTGCTGCAGTGCCCACAGAATGCTTATCACATCGAAGGTAGTACAATCAATCACGCTCATGCCCCCCCCCCCCAACCCCCCACCCAAAACTAATCACCCTCTTCGTGTGAATGTCATGAAACACACTAGAGGTAGGAGAGAAAGTGATGGTACAATTCAAAAATTTAGTTTAGTGGCTAACATGTAACAAATTAAATGAAACACCATGGATATGATAAAAATCAGATAAAGCAAGTGATGCAGAGTGAACCGTGCCAGTACCAATAATAAACTTGGAACTACCATCAACAAAGGTAATAGTGGATGCAATACTAGAAGGATTAAAGGTAGAGAACAATGTGGATTTACTAGTGAGGTGAGTGGAGGCTCCAGAGTAGACCTAGGAGAATGGAATAAGAATTGGCTGGGCAGGAAATACCTAGGTGGGCTAGAGTAGCAATATCAGAGGTCGTTGTAGATTGCATCGTATTCAATAGGGCATTGTACCCTGCACGACCAACAAGTCCAGAACTATAGAACCAGTGGAAGTTGCCTGTGGGGCTGGTGGAGGTGATAGAGTACCCGGAGACCTGCTGCTATCAAGCACATATGCAGAGGAAGAGTTGAAGCTCAAGCTGGCTTATGAGGAAGCTCCTAGCAAGAATCAAAGTATGATTGGTCATCTGGCAATGAGTGCGACGACTAGGCTCACCACGCCCAATCCCATGACCACGGGATCTGCCACGACCCTGAGGTGGTAATCCACGGCCTCTTGTAGAACCATGGCGCGCTGACGAATATAAAACCGATTCTCGATAGGAGTATCTGTAGTGGCTGTGGAGAGTGTAGAGCTTTCTTTTGCCTGAGAGAGACGATAGAAGACATTATGAAGGGTCGGGATACCACCTTCTCAAGTCAAAAACTGTCTGCAAAGAGGCTGTAGTGTAGTGTGAAGCCCAACGAGAAACTTGCATACATATAGTTCCTGTCTCCGATGCTGAGCAGTCTCAAGAGTATGAGTAAGGGGATGATACCGATTCAGCTCATCAATCATCCCCTTAAACTGACTATAATAATCAGTCAACGAACTGTCTCCTAGACGAAGACTAAAAATATCCTTGTACACCTCAAAAATCCAGGAGGCGTTCTTCTACGAAGAATAGGTATTGCGATTAGCATCCTTCTATAGAGAACAGGTATTGCGATTAGCATCTAGATATTCCTGGCACTATTCCGAAGCTAGGTCATCACCATAAAGTTATCATGTTGCCACTCTTCTGCAGCAGTCTCGAGAGATTTGGCATCAGAAAAAGATGGTTTGCAACACGTAACCATCTTAAGCTTCCCCCGAGCACCAAGATTAACCCTAACAGATTTTTCTCATAACAAAAAATTCTTCCCATCCAACTTCATGTTAATGATTTGTGTCCCAACAGGATCACGCCCATCCTTATACTCAACCATAAATGGACAATAGATACCAAGAAACAAATAGCAAAGATGGAAAGAATTAAGTAAATTGTGAAGAGGAGGAGCAAGGTTACCACAACTCAGAATGCAAATCAGATCAAATAGCAGTAGTAGAGAATGGCATAGAATAGACCAGCAGGTGCAGCACTAGTCATTGAAGCCTTCAACAGAGTTTAGTTGAGCAAAACAGTATAGAGGAGACACACAACAGCACTAATAGGAGTAGAACAGAGCATAGACGATGGAGGTGTCACCAGAATAAAATGCCACAGCATAAGAGTAGTCGGCAGAGCCTGTTGGAGACAGAAGAACAGTCGGCGGTGTTTGTCGACTGCAGAGAATGCCAAAACAACCGTAGATCCGAACAACGGAACTTGGCTGCAAGCACAGCAGGGGCAGTGATCGATGACGGTCAGTTCTTAGAGTTTCTGGAGGTCGGTGAGTGCTTTAAAAGGTATAGGAGGTGATGGCGAGATGCTTAGATACAGTCAGAGATGATGGCGAGATGATCAGGTGAAGCAGAGGATGTGGCGAGGGTATGGCAGGGTGTTGGCGAGATCTGGTGATGCATAAGATGGCGAGTGGATCTGATGAACAGAGGACGTCAGCGAGTGGTTCTGGAGGGTTAGTCGGCATCGGTGAGGGGCTGTGGAGGTGCAAGGAACATGGACGAGGTGTTTTGGTACTGTGGGGGGTTTGTCGGCTAGATGAAACAGGGGTTGTGGTGAGGTGAAACAGGGTAGTTTTCACGATACATGAGAGTATCGCTCTGATACCATGTTCATGATGAGAGAAGAAGACATAAACCCTGGATTGAGTCAACTGTCATTTTATATAGATAAATAAATAATGAGAGAAATTACGACCATGCCCCTAGAACTCTAATATTTACAATTGGACAAATTAATGTCTATTATTTTGTGCATAAATCCCTTCAAATTCATGATATTTAATTCCTTAGAAAAATCAAGATATTACAGTTATTGATTTTTTTGAATAACCACGTTCAAAATTAGTTTATACACCCATTGGTTAGACATAACAATGTAGAGAAACGATGAAAATATTTAGCTTGTGTGTGTATGTATTGAGCCAGGCTATTACTGATAATATTCGTAAATACTATCACGTAAATTTAAAAATGGGCAACCTTAAAGGAAAATACATGCATCTAATACCCATTAACTACAGAAAAATTTAAATTTAAGAAATTTTTGAAGTGTTTTATCCATCATTAAGCGTTGACATAATCAACATTTTAAAATTGTTATAAAATTGATTAATTCTTTTTTTTTTTAACCTCATATTGCATCTTTTCCTCCTTTTCAATATACTAATGGTAAAAATTATTTTAGAATAAAATGTATCAAATTTAAGCTAGATGGCATGCATGTTTAAATTTTTGGGTGATTAACCTTTGTCAGCTAGTCATCAATGTAAATTCTAAATTTTGAGTACCTAAAGAAATATGTAATTACAAGAACATAGGTTCTTATTGTTGCCCTAACCTAGGATGTCCTATTAGAATTTGAAGTAAAACCTCAAACCTTGTCATCGGTTTGACCAACAATACCACTAATCGAAGATTGGTTTTATCAAGTCTTGTTCACATCCTCACCTTGCTTATAACTTGTTCTCTATTATCCTTAACATCTCTATGAAATTCAAACAACCTTGATTTTCAATATTGATACACTGGTATTCCACTTATACTCAGAATGTGTGTTGAGAAGTTATCAAAAACCAAAAAACAAGTGCTTTTATGGTCTTTTGGCCATGTATCAATTAGGCACAACATGAATGGTTGAAAGTAGTACATTGCTTAGATTTATGTTTTTTTGCATCCAAATTCATAATCAAACCAATTTATCGTGACTAACACTTAAAATCCTTTCAAATTTTTGTGAGGTCCAACCATTCTAGATCATTATATTAAGTAACTCGCTATTTAGGCTGCCAATTTTTTGCCTGTTTGATGCGTAGGCCAAAAAAAGGACACTTTAAAAAAATTGGTTTCCTTTTTGAGTCCATTCTAATTAAAAAGATTAAATCAGAACATCAATTTAAGCCGGGAGGATCTTTGACTCAATTTTCCTGTCATTATATTTGAATAGATCCCAGTCCTTTAAGGAACCAAGTCGCACGGCCTTTGTTTGTGTTATAGCATTAAAAGAAAAAAAAAAAATGAAGGAACCCCCAACACCCCCCACAAACCCGGGGCAAAAAAAAAAGAGGGATATAGTTGATGTTAAGAAAACTTTTTAATCTTTTAACATATTTAGAATTTCTATTAAAACCAACGGTCTGCAACCAACTAGAACTTCTAATCAATACCTATGTGTTCTATCCACACATGGAAATATGTCTAATTTTAATTCTATCCAAATGTTAAGAAACCTAACCGAGTCTATTAGTATTTAATCATAATTCAAAAACAATTATATGTAATTCTATCCACTTTTTTTTTTGCCCCTAGAAAATACAACATCTTTTTTTTAGAAGTTAGTATCTCAAATTCTCTCAATTTAGTTAGAATTCTGAATTTAAAATAAAGATCCATATCAATTCAACTTCCACTCTAATTAATAAGTTTTAATTAGAATATCAGGTGAGTGTTCACTTACTTAGAGCTTCAACTTTAAAGAGAAAAAAAGTGTCCACCTCTTGCTTCAAACCGAAAGGTCATCACAGATTCTCCATTTGTTGGTCGCCGAAGAGGAGAGCTTTGCCTTTGGAAGCGCCAATGGCATAGGGTGACCTTAGGATTCTAACACAAAAAACATGTCAAATTAGAAATTCTATCTGCTAATGATTTTGGGTGAGTAAAGATAATTTCATTATATGCATAGACATTATTGATTTTCAGGTGCCACATGCTGAAAATTAATACGCAACATAGACCTTCACTTGAGTTGTGATTTGACCCTCTTTCTATACCATGGATGGGGACAATTTATAAGTAGTAAAATATAATTTAGAATCTCTCATGTCATTATTGGTGCCTACTTTTACGATAATTTTACTAGTATTAGTTAACGATACCTTCATTTCCATATTGCACAAAGTGAAGCATAACATATTGGCATGCTCACACGATCACCTCTAATAAATAATTCAATTATGGAATTATCCTTTTCAGATTCATTTCTGTACCTGTTTTTGTAGATATTTGTATTACATTTGTGTTTTTTTGGGGTCAAATATGCTAATGATTTTCATGACCACTAAATATTTTATATGTATTCCAAGGTTTAAGGTCTCGGTTTCAGAGTTTTTTATAGGCTTCATTTCAAGTTTTAGTTTCTGTTTCAGTTTATATAAACACAGAGACATTTTTTATTCTTTGCATATAAAGTGCGCAAAAAACACAAAATATTGAACATGGAGGCTGAAGAGCGGTGTTAATCAGGAAAAGTGAACTTTTGATGCTCAGCCTCAGAAGTGGTGTTAAGCAAGAGAAGTGAACTTTTGATACTCAGCCTAGCCTGTTAAACAACAATTAATCCAAATTAATATGATAGTTGCCAATTTCAAGTTACATTAAGATCAATCAGAAGTAAATAAAAAATATTTAATTATGATGAAATTATTTATTAGGAACATTATCTTCTCTCTCTCTCTCTCTCTGTTTTTTTTTTTTGTTGAGTTTTTTAGGTTTCAGTGTGTTGTCTGTAACTTACAAACTGTTTGAAATTTAGTGAAAATAATCAATACCAAAAGCGTTTGGATCGAAACTTAGCGAAATCGAAATTTATGTTAGTGTCAGACCAGCCACTCATCGAAACTGGAACGAAATGGCTGAAACCGAGACGAAACCGTGAAAAATCATGTTGTATTCATTTGACTAAAAGCAAATATGAATATAGGTACACTGATATCTACTCAATTTGCGTCATTATGCTCAACAGTGAATCTAGTCTTGAAATCACACAAATAAATCTGCAAAATATGTTTTATGTAATGTCTTCTGGCACTAACATCCTATAATAGTTGAACTTCTCCTTAAGGATAGCTAATTCATCAAAGATTTCTTCAGAAGCTTTATTTCCTTTGGTAGCATGCACTCCACACAATAGCAGCATCAACTTTCTAGCACCAAGAATTGAATTTGAAAAATGATGCTCATTACCCCCAAAAGGGTAGGGGATGACCAAGGCACTGCTATCCCAAGTAAATGGTCTCGGGTTCGATTCCTATCATGCATAATGGCCGTGTTTTTTTTTTTTGTTTTTGTGTGTGTGTGTGTGGGTGGGTTGGGGGGGGGGGGGTGTTATTCCCTTGATAACTTAACAGTGTGAGCTGGAGGGGCATGACATACGACCGAGGGATTAGAACGGTTCTCTAAGATTCCTGAATACCCTTGTTAGCCAAAAAAGAAATGAAATGTTTAACAAACCATCTTTTTAATATTTTTAAGAATGTAGACAAACTATTTAATTATGTGTGATATCGTTAACTTAGAGCTTCAAAGTGCAGCCTTGTTTCATCTCCTAAAAGTAAATAAGATTTTTTTTCTTTTTCTTTTTAGTCAAAAATAGTTATTGCATAATATTCTCTCTACAGAACTTTTGTCAATTTATCTTGCAGTATTTGCCTTTATGAGTAACTATGTATTACAATATTCTGTTTTAGATACTAAAGTAACATCAAGCTATATTACAACAAATGACAAAGCCTTCTATGCCCATTGTTTAAGGCTGAATATATGAATCCTTCTCCATTCAGATCTACAAAGCTTCATTTCAGTTTTAAAATCACCCTCAGTTTGTATTTCGGATTGGTACCTCCTCACATCAACCAAAAGGTTGTGATATTACACAAATAAATTTCAATTGCAATTAGGAATATGTTTCAAGGCCTAAAATGTTGGAAGTTGGACATAAACTGATAGTTTAATTTGGAGACATGAATATTGAGAAAGCCATCATGTACAAATCAGTTAAGTAGAATAGGAATAGTACAACATGATCACTGTAATTTTATTTTAGTTGTGTAACATTTGGGAACTTACTGGTTTAACGTTGAATTGGTCTCTCTTTCTAACTTCTCATACTTCTATATGTTTCGCATATTAGCTACACTAACTACTTTCTACTGATCTAATTTTGAAAAGGAAGTGAATTCTCATTATAACCTTCTCTGCTTGTAGATGGGTGCTGCATTGTCTATTGGAATAGATATTGATCCCCAGGCAGTGACTTCTGCTTGTCAAAGTATGGTTTTGAATGAGATTGATGCCGATAAGATGCGGATTTACTTGGTTCCTAGCAAGGTTTGCTCGCCTAACATATATGAAAGAACCGACAAGAGACCAGAAGAGCAGACCTCGGATAACGATAACTTGGAACTGATTGCTGCAAAACGAAAATTTGACATTGTCATAGCAAATATTCTTCTCAATCCTTTGATGGACCTCGCAGAAGATATTGTTTCCTTCGCAAAACCTGGTGCAGTAGTTGGCCTCTCAGGAATTTTGTCTGAACAGGTACTTCATAGCATTACATTGCAATGTCAACCAACATCCCCCCCCCCAAAACACCCCCCAAAAAAAAACCCTTTTGTCCCAAACCACCCCACCCCCACCACCACCACCACCACCCCCCACCACCCCCCCCCCCCCCCCACCCAACAGCCTGACATTCTTTTTCTTAGACCAGACTAGTTGCATTTCTGTTTCCTGAAATAAGTCATATCATTTGTTCTCCATTTGGCAAAGCTTAAAAAAAGCTGAAAAAAAGAAAAGGAAATGCTAGCTCGCAACTGAAATAGGTATTGTACCAAACCTACCTCTCACCACTGTTTGCATGCCAACATCTCTTTTAATCTATAAACTAAGGCCTTGTTTGGTAACAAAAGAAAGCAAGAGTTAGGCTTCTAACTGTTGCAAACTCTTCCAAACACTCAAATTTTGTTAGAGTTGGGATGTAATTACGGTGGATCTTGTCAAAGGCAAAATTGAAAATTTTTGAAATTATTTATGCACTTTGCCCCCCTACTTTTTGGGGGGCAAGTGCTTTACTCCTGCACCAATTTTGAGTTGGTGTAGGAGTTACCTCTCAACTCTTCCCAACTCTTTTATCTAAAATTCCTCACTCTTACTCTCTTAACTCTTGCAACCAGACAAGGCCTAAATGTAGCTGTTCCTCCCCCTTCTGTCATCATTCCTTCAGGAAACTGCAGGAAAGGTCGGCACTCAGAAATCCGTCTCAAATAACAACTGGGTGTTGAATTACATCATATTTCAAGCTGTACTATTAGTCTCCTTATTCTTGGTTAAGAAAACTATTTGTGTATCCTGATAGTTGCTATAAATTACATGACCATTATATTGTTATAAAAGATGAAAATTGCATGGCTTCTTATTTTAACCTCTTGGTGCAGCTACAGCAGATTAAAGAGCTATACTCTCAGTACTTGGAAAACATCTCACAATCTGAAATGGATGGGTGGGCCTGTCTCCATGGCACCAGAAAAAGGTTTTGATGTTGAGACCTTGCCGGAACCAAGTTTGTACTTCACCTGAGCAGCTGAATCCTTAATGTGCCAGGCATAACACCACGTGACAATCACCAGCAAAGGATGAAGCTAGTGCTTTTTTAGCTACTAATCATGTATATTGCTTTTATACATCAACAAATAATGTGGGTGCTTCTTCCCGGTCGAAAAGTGTTTCATTTGTATCTTTGTTGAAATGTTAACTCGAGTGTAAAGTTCCTGGTGTGTAGTTCTCTGTTGTGTAATGATGCTTTCAGCTGTATACATTCTATGTAATTGCCGTTCCTTGCAAAGATATTTATCTTGAAACATTACTGTAGAATCTTGAGATGGTTGCTAATTCAATGTGAGCTAGTCTGAAGGCATCAGTAATAGAATTGCAGTTATTTTTGGCTTCCATAGGTAATTAGTCTGCAAACCCTACCAGCTACTGCATGTATCTTTCAATTCTAGCATTATCCATAAATTTTAAAGTAGGCCTAGGCCCTACTTTTCTTTCTCTTTTTTCTCAAGGTAAAAGAAAAAAAATGAGGAAGAGAAGAAATGCGATTGCTTTTAGATAGAGAGAACTAGCTCATGCCTAGACTAAAGAAGCTTACTTTCTGCATGTTATGTACAATGTGGTAAAATTGAGATACAAGTTTTCTATGAGGAAGAGAATGCTTAGTTGATTACCCAGCTGAGCTGAGGCTCAAGGCTTCTCTTAAATGGGAAACTTGACAGTGGCAGCAAGCAGAATGCAGAATATGCCAGTCAAACTTTGTTAAGAGACTAATAGGGCTTGTTGCATTCAGGAAAACTTGTGATCAAGTTATATGACTGATCAGAAAAATTCTAAGCTTTCCTTCTTCGTAACTCAAAAAGACTAATAGGGCTTGTTTTCTTTTCTTTTAGAGACTAACAGGGCTTCTTTTATTTTCTTTTAAGAGACTAACTCGAAAATAGCATATTTCTTAGATCTACATCTTTAGACATACAAATTTTCGATCTGACTATATCATTATAATCTATCTAAACACTTAAAAACTCCACACATCAATTTTTTTTAGATTTCGAAAATTCTACACCATCAAACTAACTAGCATACTATTTTGGATGTCCATTTTGCGCTTACTTGATGGTTAGGCAAAAAGTATTCAAAACACATTTTTGATTTTTAATTAATTGAAATAATGTAGATCAACTTCAATGGAGTGAATTTTGCATTCGGATGACGTAGAGTTGTATTTGAGTAGGAAAGATTCTGCCTCGAATTCTTCTAAAATGACACAAGTCTCTCTCTCTCTCTCTCTCTCTATATATATATATATATATATATATATATATATATATATATATATATATATATATATATATATATATATATATATATATATATGAGAAAAATGTATATCAGCCGACGACTGAGAGACTCTCTCAGCCTGCGGTGACGTGACTCAATATTTGTCACCGCACTAACTTGCGGCCCGCTTATAGGAAGAAGTTAAATTACTAAATACCCCTTATGAAAAGCTACTCTTGCGGTAACTTCCGTTATTGTTTATTATTATTTCCCCATAAGGCAATTTTTTGACCGCTCGTTGTCAGATTTAGGCTATTGTTTATTATTATTTTCTCCCTTTTTTTCGTTTTTTTATAGGATTTAGGTTATTGTTTATTATTATTTTCTCCCTATTTCCTTACCTCTCTTTGTCAGATTTAGGTTCTCCTTTTCAGCCTGCGATAAACTTTTTTCTGAAAATATCATTTTTTCAGAGCAATTTTTTATCTTTTTATTTAATGTCGATGTCTGAGCAGTCTACTTCCCCTGCCAATTCTGGTCGCAGTCGTAAGCGATCTCTATCTGGCGATCTAAATATGGAGAATATATCATCTGGTTCAACTTTCTCTCAGAATATTGAAAATATTGAAGGGTTGACATCTTTGCATGCCGATGAACAGGTTTTAATTGTGTCAATTTTTTTCCCGCAATTTCTTAAATATAGAAATTTTCTCTTTAATATATATGGTACTGCGACCTATAATCACTTATTCTAAAGTTTCAGAAATGCGACCACGGTCGCAATCTTATTTGAAAATAATCTCCGGCTGTGAAATCTTTTTTTTGTGACTGCAACCAAAGTCGCATTTCTTGTTCGAACTATAATTTGTTTTACAGAATAGAATAATCACTTATTTTAATCTTTTTAGAACAGCGATCACAGTCGCAATTTGATTTTTGTGACTGCGACGCAAGTCGCATTCATTGTTGTCATAATTCTTACACGTTTCTATGTGAATTATATCCATCTTATATATTCATTAGATTGTTGCACAGTTATTATTCTGTTTTTTTTAAAAATATGCTCATACGGATAACTGCGACTACGGTCGCAGTCTTTAGTAAGAAGTAATATAGATTTCATCTCATCTGCGACCTTGGTCGCAGTTTTAGAAATTATATTTTAGACATGTGATATCTAAAAAATATTTATATTTATGTAGTTCGTCTAATTGTTTTGTAGGATATGAATGCACATGGAGAAATGTCTGGAAGCTCAAATAATTTTTAGGGAAACAGTTTCTCACGGATGTGGAAGCATATAATTTCTACAATTCTTATACAAGGAACATAGGTTTTGGTGTGAGAAGAAAAGGAATAGATAAGTCACGGAAGCCTCCTCGTGAAGTTATTTGCAGAAAATTTTGCTGCAACAAGGAAGGTGTGAAGAAGTTGTGTGACAAAAGACAAGAGGGGCTTACAGTGCATCGTCGAATTGACACTAGAGTAGCGTGTCCTGCTGAGATGCATGTTCGTCTTCGTTTTTTTTTTGACAAAAGATATTGGGTTGTCACAAAATTTGTTGATTCTCATTCACATGAATTGTCAAGCCCGGATAAGGTACATCACCATTACTTTCACCAGACTCATCGTTCGAAGATTAGCAGAAGCATTATGAGCAATTTGGTTGATGTGGGAATGCGCCCTTCAAATATTTCCTGTGTTGTGAATGCAATGAGCCAGGGAGAAGACTGTGAAGAAGTGAGCCCACAACAAGTTATTGATTTTACTCGTCAACGTAGAAATAACATTGGCCATGAGTTTATTGCTATTATCAAATATTTCCAAGAGAAAGCCGAGACCGATCCAGAATTTTTCTTTGCAAGTGAAGTCGATAACGCGGGCACACTTAGAAGCATTTTTTGGGCTGATGGAAGAGCTATTTCCTCGTATTTGAGGTTCTGTGATGTGATCATTTTTGACACAACATACAGGACTAATCACTTGAGCTTACCATTTGCTCAATTCACTGGAGTAAATCATCATCGGCAGTCAATTTTGTTCGGCTGTGCATTGCTTGCTGATGAGCAGGGATACGTTTGTGTGGCTATTCCAAAAATGGCTCAAGTGCATGCATGGAGTTGCACCAAAGTTGATTATTACTGATCAGGATGCCCAGATTGGTGACGCCATCAAGATTGTTTTTCCAACTACTCGGCACCGGTTTTGTTTCTGGCATGTACGGAAACATATTGCTGAGCAACAAATACTGATGACAAACAAGTATGGAGAAGATATGGTCTCTGATTTTCATGATTGGTACATCTCCCGTGATATAAGCACATGCGAGGAGCGATGGCGTTTGATGAATGAAAAATATCATTTAGAAGAAGAAGAAGACAGTTGGTTGTTGAAGATGCACAGACTGCGCGGACATTGGGTTAATGCATATCTCAAAGATGTTTTCTGTGCTGGAATGACAACCAGTCAGAGATCCGAGAGTATTAATTCCTTCTTTGATGGTTTTATTAATGCAAACACGAAACTAGTGGAATTTGTTCACCAATATGATAAAGCTGTTGCTGCCCGTCGTACCTCTGAATCTCAACAAGATTTTCGGGGTTTGAATTCTGTGCCCAACTGTACATCGAATCCATATGAGATACAGGTTCAAAGTTGTATACACCGAAGATTTTTCAGTTGTTCCAAAAGGAATGGGCAGTTGTAATGACACTGTTTTCAGAAGAGTTGGAACATGACAAAACTGGATCAAAATATTTGATTGGTGATTTTTCAGAATCAAAAGACAGCTGGGAAAAGGTCAGTTATGATAAGCGTGAGGAACTTCATGTTTCTTGTAGTTGCTCGTTATTTGAAACAGAGGGTATCCTATGTAGACATATTCTGTGTATTTTGTGGCGCAATCATGTTACACATATACCGGAATCATATATACTTCAGAGATGGAGGTTGGATGCTCGTTACAAAAACGTTGCAATTGAAAATGGCATCAGGCCTTTTCCCAGTCAAGGCACTCCACGGACGGCTAGATTGTGGACAATTCGTTCAAAATTTAATGCAATTCTTGAGATGGTCGCTGATTCTGATATCCATCTTTCAAAGTTGGATGCAGTTTTGGAAAGATTTGCCGAAGAAACCACTAGTGAATACAGATCCATGTCAGGAAATTTTCAGTCATCACAGCCTAAAACTACAGTTGGTTCCAGTGGATCCGTTGTCGTTCTGCGAGATGATGAAGAATTGAATATACGTGATCCAATTAGTCCTGTACCAACCAAGGGGAGACCTAGAGCTGCATCAGGCTTAAGTCTGGTTTTGAAGATTCTATATATTAGAAGGAAGTTAAGTATTGAAGATGTGGTAACTGTCAAGAGCTGGGCCATTACAGGACTGGTTGTCCGTTACTGGTATTACATTGAACCTGTTAAACAATTTTTTATAATGATTTATATTTAAAATTCTTACTATTCCTTTTTTTAATGGCAGAAGAAGTAAGTTTGGGTTGCGTCCATCTTGAAGGAATAAAGTCTTCATTTTTTCATGAACTGCGACCAAGGTCGTACAGTGTAGAGAGATTCATGTCGCAGTCTGCCACTGGCGTGTCATTATAATCAGATTTTATTCTCATTTTTTGATTTCTACTGTATTATTTTTGTAATTAGTTGTACTTTAAAGTTTTACTGTTACAAAATTCTCCTATATAGTTTAATTTTTGTTTACTATAACGTAGACAGCGACTTTGGTCGCAGTGTACGTGGTTAATTGCGACCGTGGTCGCAGTGTTCCTATATCGTGAAAATTGAATTGTTGCTTATAAAATTGCCCCCGTCTCTTGGTATATTATTATAACGTCTGAATATAGTTGAAGATTCTCCGCACTATTATAATTTTAGCGCTATGTTCCTTTTTAATTCCACTCAACGTAATGTACCACTGCGACCATGATCGCATCGATATTTACACATTTGAATATTGACTTTCTCCTTATATACAACAACTCATTCACTGCGACTCGAGTCGCAGTTTCCTGACGGCTTTTTTTATTTTTTTTGCCTACAGTCGCAGCGTTCCCTTTATCTTTTAATTGTAACTTCCATTTCTACATTTTCGCCCTATGTTTTTGCTTTAGTCCACTGAACATAAATTAAATCGCAGTGTCGAATTTTTTGCCCATTTGAACGTATTGTCTGGATGTGTACACCAGTTTCATGACTGCGACCAGAGTCGCAGTTCGGTGAAATAAAATTTGTGACAAATGTACAGCATTTCAACCAAGACTAAGTAGTAAAAACTATAATTCAGACAATTAACCTTAGAAAATAGGATTATATATATAAAAAATTAAAATACAAATTTTAAACTTCTAATCTACTCCTGCTCGTCATCACCATCATAATCAGATTCGTCCTCAAGATTATGACCGTGTTCGTCTTCCGTATCGCTTTCCGTCTCTTCGACATCTTTACCAACAATCTCCTCTTCGCTTTCTTCCCCTTCATGTATGTATTTTGGTTCATCAATGAACTCTCAGACCGGGTCATCTGTATCAAGCTCATCCTCTGACCCGTAGCGAGGCATCGCTTCAAAACTATACATCCAATTATTATCATTAGATGATTGGCTTCTTTCCGGTGAAGACGGTGGAGAAGACATTTTTTAATCTGATTCCGAATATTGAAAGTAATGAGTTTGAGCAAAACCAATTTAGTATGTTTATAATCCTGTCCTGATGACCCTTTATATATTTTTAATCCCGGAATTCTAAAATGTTTAAACTCTCAAACCACGTGAATATGTCCCAAATTTATTTTCTACCTTTTCCCAAAAATTGTATACTTCCTAGGTGACTGTTCAGTTATCCAAAACAGTTTAAAAGTTAATACACTCTTACATTAAATTACTTTGTACTCCAAAACAGTTCATTATTGCGACCACAGTCGCATTGGGAACTGATAAATGATTAAGTAACTGCGACCATGATCGCTGTCTCGATTACAGTATCGCAATATAAGAAAACGCTGTAACTAAAACAGTTCATTAATGCGACTTTGGTCGCAATACAACTACTGAACACATTTTGTTTCTAATATCAGTACGCAATAGTAAAATGCACGGTGTAACAAATGTAGATTGGAAATAATCAATGAAATTTATAATAAATAAATGTATAAAAATGTTTATAAATTAAATCAATAAAACAAAAAAAATCAATGAATTGCAAATATTTTTACATTTATAAATAAAAAATTGTGGTATATCAATAAATTGCCCACTGTCAGTCTTCAAATACCATCCTTCGTATCATTTCTGTTTCTTCATCCCAACTCTTCTATCTATCTGCAAGTATCATGTATGCAAGCTCACTTCTTAGTCTCTGTACATCAACAGCCGTAACAGTATCAACAGCTGGTGGACTACCAAATGCTATACTTTCTATGTACTTGCATACATATACAGCGCAATCAACACTGAAATTTGCACAGAGTAATCATTAAAAGAAATTAGATTTTTGTACTAAAAAAATGTAGAAAATATGATAGGTAAGGAGATGTCAAAAATTTATATACCTGTTTGCTTGTTGGGGCATCTTGTGTATTTTATATTTGTTTTTCTCATTAATTTATTGAAATCAATCTCAAAAATTTGTAATAATCTTTCTTTCTGCAATGTCAATAGAAAAAAATCAGTATTAATCAAATTAAATGCAAGTTTTCAGTAATCGAAATATTAAATTTCAACTCACCATTATTCTTGCATCTTTTTAATAAAGCTTTAATATACTACTAGTTTTTTCAGCTGGGACCAAAGAGTTGTAAAAAATTTACTCTTCTGTATGGCAATCAAATACCAACAAGGTCCAATGAATTCCGGGATCGTTGGCACTATGTTTGTGATTGATCGGGAAGAACATGTACTACACATCATCTGTCCAGTTTTTCAACAGTTGCTGCTTGATGAAATGATCTTCCAGATCTTTACTTTTAGATACAATACCGTGCTGCGGACAACAAAAAAAATAAAATACAAAATGAATTTAAAGTATAAAAAAATTTATGAAAATTAGAAGTCATTACGTCAAGACAACAGACTGCGATCATGGTCGCAGTGTTTCTTAATTATCACATTTTTATATTAATTAATGCAGCGATCAAGGTCGCAGTGTTGTTATTGATAAAGACCGCCAGGAATTGCAATCTAGGTCGCATACTTTTCATTACTAAAATTATATTCGTGGTGATTTATATTATCATGGACTGCGACTTAGGTCGCAGTACATTAGGTAGCTGCTCCTTTTATATTAGCACGCATAGCGACCAAGATCGCAGTGTTTGTTGTTGATTAAGACTGCCGCCAGCAACTGCGACCACAGTCGTAACCTTCATTTTAAATTGATATTGAGGTGAATTAATTTAATTATAAACTACGACCTTAGTCGCAGTACATTCGTTATGCCTAAACAGCGATAAAGAATATTAGTAGAATATTTAACGTTCAAAGATTTAATTCACCACATTAATTAGGAAATTGATATTACATTAAACCGTAAAGGAGAAAATAGATGTTTACCCAAGCTTCGCTCCGAAAGAATATACTTTTTAATCCTTCTCCTTTCTCTAGATGCTGCATGTAGAAATGAATTATATTCGCATATAACTCTCTACTGAACATCAGATCCTCAATGTCATTCTTTGTAACAATGATTCCGTTGTCGGTATCCTGATATGCAGTAGAACTGCAAGATATTCAAAACAAAGTTAGTAATTAAATTGTTCTTATATATATATAACAGTTTTTTGATATGATTTATAATAAAATTAATTAACTTACTCAGAGAAGGCCTTGTCTAAGAATTTTTTATAATAGCTTGTTGATGGGGCTGCAGAATTCTGTATGCTGTGGTTTCGTCAATTCCCTCATTTTGGCTGAGTGGGGGAAATCTCTTTGTCGCCGAAACCAGCGGCAGAACTCTGAGCCGCAGGCTGTGGAAGAGGATGTTCATTAATTTTCTTCTTCTGTTTTGGATAAACGAAGTCGGAGTCATCGCGATCTCTTTCAGCGCGCTTGCGTTCTTTGACTCCCCTTTCTATCGTTCCTTTAGAGTAATCCAAAACTGTTCTTTTTAAGGATTGCTTCTGATCCGAAGTATATTCTTGAATTTTTTCTTCAGAATCTCTATCTCTTTGGAGTTCTTGAATCTGTTGAGTTATATTTAAAGAAAAACTAGGGATATCTTCCCCAGAAATATTTACAATAAATTCAGAACTCACGATTTCATCCTTTTCCAATTTTTTTCTTCTTCTCTTTAGCCTGTTTCTCCATCTGCTCCATAATTATTTTCTGCTTCTTCTCCTCTTCTCCCTTCTTCCTTCTCCTTTCCTCTTCTTTCATCCTCTCCTTCAACTCTTCCCCCTCTTTCTTCTTTTTCTCCTGCTTCTTCTTCTTCTCCTCTAACTTTCTCCTCTTCTCCTTTTCCTCCTGCTCCTCTTCTTTCCTCCTCTTCTCCTTCTCCTTCTTCTCCACTACACTCATCCTCTTCTGCTCCTCCTTCTCTTCCCTTCTCTTCTCATTCTCCTCCTCTTCCTTTCTCCTCCTCTCCTCCTCCTCTTCCCTCCTCCTCTTCTTCCCTCATTCTCCTCTCATTCTCCTTCTCCTCCTTTTCTCTCCTCCTCTCCTCCTTTTCCTTCTCTTCTTCCATCCTTCTCCTCTCATTCTCCTCCTCTTTCCTCCTCTTCTCCTTTTCCTTCTCCTCTGCAGCAGCGGCTGCTCTCAGCAGCTCTTCTTCTTCTTTCACTTTTAATTTCCTCTGCTGCTTTTTTAATTTTTTTCCTCTCTTATTTCTCTTCTTTTTTTCTTTAATTCAGCCTTGAGTCTGTTCTCAGTCTTCATTTTTTTAATTTTTCTTTCAAGCTGAGAAACATATTCTCTCAAGTACTGATTTTGATTCCTCAACTCTTTAATTTCTTCAGTTTGTTCATCCCATGGTGGTGGCAAATAACCTGTAAAAGTTGGTTCTTACTCACTCGTCTCTTCTTGCTTAATTATTTCTGCAGCTTCTGTCTTCTTTTCTAACGGGATGTTAGCTAGATTATATGTATTTTCTTCTTCTTCATCTTCACTTCATCTTCTTCTTCTTCTTCCTCCTTCTCTTCCCCTTCAATAAGAAGGCCAATCATAATTTTTTCATCATTAGAGATGTTGGCCATTCGACACAAAATCTGAAAAAATAAAAAAATAAAGTTAAAACCAAAACAATGAAATAATTATACTGCGACCAAGGTCGCAGTTTATTTATTAACTATTAAGATAGAATGCGACCATGGTCGCAGTTTGTTTGTCCGGCACATAAATTTAACTGCGAAGACTTGCAGCTTAATACTGCGACCATGGTCGCATTTAATGTATACGGTATTATCAGGAGAATGCGACCATGGTTGCACTTTGTATATCCGGCACGTAAAATGAACTGCGAAACGTGCAGCTCAATACTGCGACCATGATCGCATTCTGAGATTATGGTCGCATTTTTTTTTGTACTGCACATAAAAAGAACTTGAACCAAAGCCCCATTTAAATGTATAAAATTTTAATCAACACTATATGGTATTTAATATTTTAAACTTACGATATTTGTGTCAAGCTCATTTAGATCAACTTGAAGCAGAGATCTGCTAATGTTCTGGAGGTCTCATCTTACTGCGCGTGGGGTTTTGTCCTCCAAACCAGACCTCGGCTCAAAAATAGGAGCCCTCTCACATAGCCAATACTGCAAAATGCAAAATTAAATTAGTTTACACAAATATTCACAAGATTATGGGAAAATTTCATACAATGGTGACCAACTTTGATATTCATACTTACAATAATTTGCACGGAGCATCCTTGCAGCTCGTACGTGGTGTGCCTGAAGATGTCCATTGACTCAATCAGGAATCGCCAAACAGCTTTAGCCCAGCATATTGTCCTCATCAGCTGCATATTGGCAATCTGTTCCATAATATACCACGACACCGTGCATTTACTGCCAGAGAAGAATAGAGTGGCCGACATGTACAGGATGATTATTGTAGTAAAGTCTTGAGCTGTAAGTCCTTGTCTGTCTCTTATAATTTCATGTAAAGTTACTTGCTGCTCAAGTTGTTCATCTTTTGTCACATCTAATTCACCCCTCCTCCTTTTCTTGACCAGAAGATCATCCAAAGCCTCTTCAATAGATACTTTCGTGATCTTCTTTATATTGGGAAATAATATTTTATAAACCCCCAGTCTTTCATCGTACAGGTCTTATTCATAATAAAATTCTCCCCAATGATAGGTAGACCAAAAGTTAGGGCAATATCCTCCACTGTTAACTCAATTTGTTTGCCCCCAATTCTAAAGGTCCTTGTATCCCTATCATACCGGTCTAAAATACTCAGTACAGTAATGTTTGATTTTAGACCCTTTTCAACCCCAAATTCCTCATTGTAGAATGCCATGAAGATTGGGCCAAATGGGGTATTCTTGATCGCCTCTAAGAAATCGGCCTGAATGTACTTTTTGAATTTCTTTATGAACTCGAACATATGTTTTAGGCTCGATCTCAGAGGACGAACCTTCATCTGTTGTTTACCTATAGATGAAGAAAATTAAAAATTTTAGACCAATGATTATTTAAAAATTATAAGAGAATATGTAACGCCCCAATCCCAAGGATACGGGGACATTATGGCGACGTACATACGCAAGGCGGAAAACCCACGTACGTACGCTAAGCTTCAGTACAGTAAATAATCTCCATATATACCTGAGTTCCAGCATGAAATAAGTACAAGAATACCTGCAGAAAGGGGTTAGTGATTATAACAGATATAAAAACAGGGATAAATGAGATAACAGAAATAAATCACTAAGATACCTCTGAATAGTCCTGATGAGGAATCTCCCATGTGACTCCAAGGCACTCTCTGAAGCTACGGTAACTCGGATCTCCAATCTGGGCATACAAACCCAGGGTCGTCAGAAAGCGACCTAGTGATGATAAAATGAAGGAGGCAGTAATATATACAATAGTAATACAAGCACGATACTAATATATAATACATGATGTGGGACTAAGGATACCATATAATATGGATATAATAAGCAGTAGAAATATAAACAGGTAAGCAGTAGAAATATATAACAGGTTATCGGGTCATGTCTCTAATCGTAATCCCGGTAATATCATAAATAATGTTGTCTAGTGATGACGTAAAAGAAATGAACAAGCTAGTGGTGACGTGACCGAAGTAACGTGATAGAAACGACCATGCGAGTGGTGACGTGGTAGGAGTGAACATGTAGATGGGCATATGCATTATAACCATAATACGGTATGGTGCATAGACAGTAATGATGTCTGCAAGGCATACAGAACATAAAATATATGTACATATGCATGAATAGTATGCCACCACAGAAAATGTAACATGTACCAGGTAAAGGAACAAGTATCCATGTAACATGATATCGAATAGATGATCAGGAACAGTAACAAGTACAACTAAATATGTATCAGTCATGTCATTTATACAATAGTAGCAATCAGTACCACCTGATATTTTAATCAATCTCTTCCAGTGTCCCATACCACTAGCAGTTCATACTGGAGCCCGCACTCCAGTTGAACCCATCCGGACATGGCCTACGGGTACCATTATCCAAACGAGAGAGTGACCAAATAACAAGTGTTCCCGACGTCACTATTGTGTATATCATTTTATTATGTTACTTGGAAACCAACTGGTCGAGGAGCTCTAATCAGGTGGGTGTATCCCGTGCATACCCGGGACAACGGCCTTAAACAGACCCCTGGCTGCTGAGACCAGGGCCAGCCCGCTAAGGCTGTAACATGTAACAGGAACTCAATGAGCTAAAACAATAAACAAGAGCTCATGAGGTATAACAGACGGTAGCCAGCACTACCTCGTCCCCTGCAGTGGGACAAACAATGGATCCAGACATCCACCTGACAAGACCGAATCAACCGTCAAGTCTCCCCCATACCCAAGTTAGCTTTATGATCTGATATGTCAAGTATACAATGTCACAAGAACAAATACATGATACAGGTAACATGATAACTGGACCTGGGCTCTGTTGATAGCATAGAACAATATAACGGGAAACGGGAACAATATAACATGAACAATATAACGGGAACAATATTCCACATATCGCATATCACAGCTCTTAGGTCCAGTAACGGGAATATCCATATCATTGTAATAGGAATCAATCATATAACATGATATTGGAACATGGAATAATAATACATGTAATATGAACGGGGAATCATATGACAAAAATAGAGAAACCATACATGCATTGGTAACAGGCTATGGAAACATGACATACATGTGTAACAGTGATATGTAAACGACATGCAGGTGTACAGTAATATGTAAACATGACATAATAGAAATGCGGTAGTCCGTGCATTGGTCTATCTGTGTACTAGTGGAAGATATATGTGTAGCAAGGATCCGTGTCATATCTATATGTGATAGTGTTAAAAATAGTGGTCAGTGTATCATACCATATCCAGTGAACTACGGTATACGTGTAAGGAGGATATCAGTGCATGTACTAATGGTGTCTAGCAGTCATGTCTAGTGACAGTGTAGTGTCGTCAAGTATCGTGAATCATTATACATGTGACGATAGTTATCTAACTGTGAGCTACTACATGAAGTGATCGTATCCACTAATATGGTGACCTAGTAGTCCGTGGGTCAGTGGCGGTACAGTCATGATATCTGTGTCCGAGTTGTCTATGCTCGTATGTATTGGTCCGATAATTACTTCTTGTCTTTATTTTATATCAGGACATACCTACAAGATTCTATGTTATCCTATTACAGTAACTGTCCGATCATGACCGGTGAGTAATGATAATTACCGTATTTTTATCCAGAATCAGGATATATCAATCAATGTTACTACACATGATAAAATTAATTTATAAAAGAAAAACACTCACAAACCGTCATGGGAGATAGCTCTCTTTCCCACGATCGCAACGGATCCAGAATCGTCCAAATCGGAGTCGGATGCTCCCGATATCGTCCGAATACTAAAAGTAATGAAAATGGGTTAAATATGCAAATAAAAAAATTCAAATGCAATGAAGAAATTGAACCAGGGGTTTTTCTGTAATTGCCTTTATTGGGTTTTCGGAGCGGGTTTAGCTCATAACGGGTCCGGTCCAGATCCACAACCCATACCCAATTACTTAAGTTAAATGGGTAACGGGTTAACGGGTTTATAGAGGTAATGGGTCTAACCCAATAGGGGGTTTAGAGATTTCAACCAACCCAATAGGGTTATTGGTTCGGTCCATGCCCGAACCCAATAACAACAACAACAGCGGCATCAGCATCAGCGACAGCTGCTGCTGTCGCCTGCTAGCCGGCCACTGGCCGGGCTGGCTGGTGGCGCCCGCCGCGGTCCGTGCCGGCGGCGTCCACCGCGGCCCGTGCCGGCGGCAGCCCTCCGTGGTACGCGCCGGCGACAAGGGGAGGAAAAAAGAGGGAGAGAGAGAGAGAGAGTTTTACCTGAGAGAGAGATGGGCGCGCGGCCATGTCGGCCTCGCCGGAGGGAGGCGCCGGCCGGGACGCGGCGGCCGAGGGGAGGCGCCGGCCGGGCTAGGGCTCGGCCTGGGGTCGCGGCCGGCGTCAGCCGTGGGCGCGCGGCGACGGTGGAACAGGGAGAGGGGAGTTTAGAGAGGGAGCTAATTGATTAGGGGCTTAATTAGAGAGAGAGAGAGAGAGAGAAGTAGAGAGAGAAATTAGAGAAGGGAGAGAGAGAATGTTTGAATTAGAGAGGGAGAGAGAGGATTTTAAAGGGGAAGAGGAGAGGAGAAGCGGTGGTGAAAGGCGGTGGAGGACTCGCTGGAAAAATCCAGAGAAGAGAAGAGAAAGGAAAAGAGAAGAAAAAGAAAAGAAATTTAAAATAATAATTTAATAATATTTTAATATGGTCAAAAATTGACTAGCTCCGAATGATACCCAAAAATTACAGAAAATAGATAATATTATCTTGAGACTTAAGATGAAAACGGTTTGCAGAAACTCAATCTGGTTTGCCAATTAAAAATCCCGGAGTGTCTCGCCGATACGGGCGACACCGGTTTGGCCGGATTTTCGATAAATTCGGAAAAATGCCCAAAAATACCCTAAGGTAGATAATGTGATTCTAAGACACATGGTGAAAGCGGATTCTCAAAATTCTACACCGTTTGTGAAAGAAAAATCGTAAGGCCGGTTATCGGTATCGGTCGACACCGACAACGGAGATTTTCCAAAAAAATCTAGAAAAATTCTAGAAAATTCTAAAAATTTAAAATATTAGAAAATGATTTTTGAAACTGAAATCAACTCAATCGGACTACCACGGAGGTCAAATCAATTTTGTACGCCGTATCGCGTACCGATACGGTCATACGTACACAGGGGATCAGGGTGTTACAGAATAAAAAATAAATTATTTTTAAAACACTGCGACCAAGGTCGCATAAGACTACAGTGCAAACATAAACAACTGCGACCCGGGAATTAAAAAAACAGATGACGTTAAATACACTGCGACCATGGTCGCACGACACTACATCGCATATTGAAACAACTGCGACCGATGTCGTCAGTATGTAATAAAAAACAAAGGACGTATCATATACTGCGACCAACGTCGCATTCGTCTACAACGAAAAGTCCAAAATTTTTTTTTTTAAAACTCTACGATCTAAGTCGCACAGATCTGCAACTATAATTTTAACAACTGCGACCAAGGTCGACAAATAGTGTATTAAAAAAATTTTATTTAAAAAATATTAGCAAGGTCGCATACATATACATCGCTTTTTCAAAAATACTGCGACCATGATAAAAATAGTAAGAAATGAAAAAACTTGAAAAAAAATGGACCTTTATCGTTGTGTTAAAAAATTTATAAATTAAAAAATTTATTCGTCATCTAAAGTTTCAGAATCTCTTTCTTAATTGCGACCATGGTCCCAAGATTTAAAAAAAAAAGAAACGGAAATAAATCTGGAAAAAAATTAAAACTATTAAAATCCACAAACCCTAAAAATTTTTTGAAAATATCGTTTTTTTAGTACCTTTTTCGGCGGATGATTTCTTTGGCGCCATGTGTTGCAAATATTTTTTTTAAAAAACGGATCAAATTTGTGAAACAAAAGAACTAATTGGATCAGAATGATCAGGTGAAATTTTAGATCTGTAAATTTTTTTGAAAGGAAATATTTTTACATAAGGTAAAAAGTTGTGAGTGAGGGTATTTTCGGAAAATACAATGTTGAGGTGACTGACATTAAATTAGGCAGGATTTTTTCGGATTTTGTCCGCCAAAATTTATGACAGTTTGTGGCTCTGATGTTGCCACGTCCCGCCGGCTGAGAAATTCTCTCAGCTGGCGGCTGAGGTACAGTAACCCCTATATATATATATATATATATATATATATATATATATATATTATATATATATATATATATATATATATAGTGAGTTGATCCCCTAAGAACGGTTCTCACAAATTCATGTGAAAACTTTCACGTGGGCCGTCGGATCTGATAGAGATCTAGTTTTATTTGATTTGATATATCAGATCCGACGACCCACGTGAAAGTTCTCACAGAAATCGTGAGAACCGTTCTTAAAGGATCAACTCCCTATATATATATATATATATATATATATATATATATATATATATATATATATATAGACTTGTATCCTTTCAAAAGGATTTGCTCCCGGATCCTTCCCACTCAAATTCAACCCTCCAACATTCGAATACAAGATCCACTCCGTTGAAGTTGATCTATACTATTTCAAGTATCTATAAACCAAAAATCAAGTGTTTTCAATACCTTTTGCCTATCCATCAAGCGACGCAAAATGGACGGCCGAAAGTAGTGAGTTGGTTAGATCTATGTCTTTAGACTTACAAATTCTCGATCCGGCCATTTCATTATGATCTAAACATTTAAAAACCCCTATAAACTAATTTTTGTTAGATTTCAAATGTTCTACACCGTTAAACTAACCAACTCACTATTTAGGCCGTCCGTTTTTCCCCTACTTGATGGATAGGCAAAAAGTATTTAAAACACTTGATTTTTGGTTTATAGATACTTGAAATAGTATAGATCAACTTCAACGGAGTGGATCTTGTATTCGAATGTTGGAGGGTTGAATTTGAGTGGGAAGGATCCGGGATCAAATCCTTTTGAAAGGATACAAGTCTATCTCTCTCTCTATATATATAACTTTTTTCGTTTGAGAAGGATTTGGAGCCGAATAAAAATGACTCAAATTTAATGGTAAGTCATTCAAATTAAAGAACCGCTCCGTTGAAGTTGATTTATATCATCTAAAGTGACTAAAAGTAAAAAAAATAAATAAAGTGTTTTGAAATTTTTTTTTTGATCATGCATTTACAAGGCAACAAATAGATCGACTAAAGTGACATGTTGCATAGATATATGATCTTGAAGATACAAAATCTTAATCCAACTCTTTGAAAATGATTTAAACATTTAAAAATTCTCACATATCAATTTTTGTAAGTTTTTATCATTTTTTTGTTAGTTTTTAAATATTCTATACTATTAAACTAACCAACTCACCATTTAAGTCGTTGGTGTGCCTATTTGATGTATAAAATACAAGTGTTTAAAACACTTGATTTTTTTTTTTTTTGGTGTTTTTGTACACACAAGCATTAAACTCTTACAATCCACAATGTATTGGCAGGTGCACCAGTTGTATCTCCACACCTTGAGTAGCTTGTGAACAAATTGAACTCACTTGCTTCCCCGGACCAGCGGAAACTGCCTTCAGTGTGAAGGCTGACTTCCGCGCCCTACAGACAATGTCTCCAGGGTGAAACAGATGCTCCAAGATGTCGAGAGGCATCTGCCGGAACTCGAGCTCACCGATGAACTCCTCTCATGGCTGCATGATACTGCGGATGCGGCTTTCCAGGCCGACAATTTGCTTGTAGCAACGGTGGAAAATTCATGACATTCACAAGCAAGGTGTGTGACTTGCTTCCCTCTCCCAGCTGCCTTCCATTTCTCTTTAAGATGGAGTTATCTATATTAGAGTCGAAAACAAGTTCCTCAGAACTGGAAGAAACAGGGAGACATCAGAAGAAAACTGGTTAGCTATTCAAAATCTTGAACTTTGGAACTACCAGAACTCATTCCGACCCATCCTTAGATTCAATGAAGATGGGCTGCCACCTAATTTGAAACTGTGCCTTTCATACTGTTCACTTTTCCCGCGAGGCCACATGATTGATTGGTTGAAACTAATTCAAATATGGATTGCAGAAGAAGGCGGAGGATATCGGAAATGGTTATTTGAATATCTTTAGGCAGAGGTATTTCTTGTAGGATGAATGAGTGGATGCATCAGCTCGCATTTTGTTTGGCAAGGGAGGAATTCAGGTCAGTGAGGAGGGGAGTTTCTCCCATGGGTGCCGTCATGCCTCATTGACTTTTGATGATGGCTTCCCGTCATTGTTCTCAAGGTCTGTCATCAAGCAAAAAAAATGAGACCGCTTCTTGTATTTGGGCAAAATCAATATCTTACTCAAGATAACAGAGGGTTCTGTAACCACAAAAAAAAAAAATAGGGAGGATTTATTCTGAATATGATTTCAATACTGACTTATTTACGTGTGTTGCATCTGAGCAATTGGAACCGGATGCATTCCCAGTGCAGTTGGAAAATTAAAACAACTATGGTTCCTCGATCTGTCGAAAACTGGTCACATCATTTCCTAACTCTATCACTACCCTCAAAGTTTCTTCACCTGTCAGAAAACAAGATTACATCATTACCTCACTCAGTCACTAACCTCTACAGCTTGGGTTTACTAATCCTTGGGAGCTGTAGACTGCTGGAAGAGCTACCTGACGGCAAGACTGCTTGAGAAACCTCAGACATCTTGACATCTCGGGATTGATGGGTTGAACTGCATGCCTCGTCACTATTCATTGTAGGTGAGGTGCCTGGCAAACTGTTGCAGAGCTGCAGACCCTAAATCAAATCAGAGGTCGGCTGAGGATTGAATATCTTCGGAAAGTGCAGGACACTATGGAAGCAAGATTTGCAGACATTGTGTCAAAATCAGACATGCGATGCTTAGAATTGTGCTGGAATAGAAATGGAGAGAACACCACCACCATCAAGAGGAGAATCGATTACCAAATGGTGCCTGGTTTGTCACTGCACCTTCACACTGACTTCTCCTTTCTCTCTCTCTGTTTGGCTGAAAGTTTTGAATTTCCACATGTTTACTATCTCCTTCATGTCCTGAATTTCTAAAAAAATTTGACCCCTTGAGCTTTGGAATCTCATTGTTTTGTGCTCATCACAAAATAACATTACTAATCAATTTGCCTCTACATTTTAAATTATGTACCCAACCATTAGACACCCCTTATTTTCTCTCAGCCTTCAATGTGTGGTACATTCTGCATCTGAAGAAAGAAGAGAGTAGCTGCAAGTTGATTTGGTTTGTTTGATTTTCGTTGTTCTGATTATATGAATCTACTCTTTTATTGTCTCCTGTGATGTTTAGTTTGAATTTTTTGCATCATTAATGCCATATCTGTCCTGTTCACTATAACATTTCTATTAGCTTCAATTTGATAATGCAATTATTGTTACCATCTTCCTCTTTCCTGTTTTTGTCAATTTTAATTATTTTTCTGACGGTAAAGCCACTGATCTGGCTTTACATTATGGGTCTGTTTGGATTTAAGGAATTGGTGTGAAGTGAGGAAGTAGGAAGTAAGATTTATTTCCTTTAGGAAAAAGGGAAATGAGTAGTAAATTTTCTGGTGTTTGGATGGTTGTTGGGAAGTGTGGTTTGGAAAATGTTTTGTCGTTTCCAGTGTTTGGATGGTAATGAAAAGTGGAAATGGAAAAGTTGACCACAAAGTTGACCGCAAAATAATATTAAAATAAAAATTAATTAAGAAAAATAAAAAATAGATTGTAATTAGAATGCAAGTGAGATTTACATGACCAAAAAATTAACTGTTTTATGCTATAACTTATTATAAATGAGATTTACATGACCACAAAATTAACTGTAGCACTCTGGAAGTGAGAAAATGATTGTGTAAAAGAGAGATGAAAAGGGAAAAGGGGGTTTTCTTATTTTCCTTTTCCGGTGTTTGGATAGATAGGGAAATGAGCAATTATACTTCCCCACTTCCTCACTTCACTCGGATTCCTTACATCCAAACACGCCTATGTTGATCAAGTAACCATGCATGAGGTCCGATAAATTTATTTATACATTGAGATGACTTTGTATGCAATAAAACTTATATGTGGTTTTTATACTATTTTTAAATTTTTCCTTGAAGTTTACCCGCTTATTTGTTTGGTTGCAAGAAAGTGGGCGGAAGTAAGGAAACAGGGAAGTATAATTGCTCACTTTTTTATCTATCCAAACACTGGAAAAGAAAAAAAAAAGAGAAAACCCCTTTTTCTTTTCTCTTTTCCACTTTACAAAACCACTTCCTCACTTCCTGGGTGCTACAGTTAATTTTGTGGTCATATAAATCTCATTTGTAATAAGTTGTAGTTCAAAACAGTTAATTTTGTGATCATGTAAATCTCACTTGCATTCTAATTACAATATAATTTTTATTTTTCTTAATTAATTTTTATTTTAATATTATTTTGCGATCAACTCTGTGATCAATTTTTTCATTTCATTTTTATATTACCATCCAAATACCGAAAAAGACATAATATTTTTCAAATCACACTTCCCAACAACATCCAAACACCGAAAAACTCACTCACCAATTCTCAAGTTCTAAAGGAAACTATTTCTACTTCCTCACTTCCACCCCTAACCAAACAACCCCTTGGTTGATTTTGGATATAAGAGTTTTCACTTCAACTAGAGTACTAAACTAGTTTAGCGTAAAGCTGAACTAAACTCTTACTTTTGGGAAAGTAGATGTTCTTATAACTTCTAAAAACTTTATGGGTGCAAGGGTGTGTATAAAATGCTGTGTAGATGAGTAACTGATTTCTTTTGAGAGTTGGATTGGATGTTTATAATTTTTTTAAAAAAAAATTTAATTTTAATTAAAAAATTTTTAATTTTATGGGTGCAAGTAGGGGTGAGCATCGGTCGGTTCGGTTCGGTTTTTGTTAATTTTTGCAAAACCGAACCGAACCGATTAGACTTAGTAACCGAACCGAACCGAATCAACTCAGTTCGGTTCGGTTTTTCGGTTTTTTCGATTAGGTCAATATATTGTCATCATTTCTTACATTTTTAATCACCATTATGTTATCATCCTTTAATATTATAATCTCAAATATCTATTACCCAAATTAGAAATAAGAAAAAGATTCTAAGCTTAATGTGAATTGAAAATTTCATATTCTAAAACTTTTACACCGTATTTGAGCTCTTATATCAAAACTCATATAATTATTACTAACTTTTAATGATAAGAATTAAAAAAAGAACTATATTAATATAAATATTATTCTCAATTGTCATGATGTACTTAATATTGCTTTCACATATTCAAAATAAAAAGATGGTATTACTAAAACTAATGAGATAAACTTCTACCAGTTTTTATTATGAACTATATGATTCACTAAATTGAATTTGAGTAGATTAATATATAGGGTGAGAAATTCGGTTCGGTTCGGTCTATTCGGGTTTTGGAACACAAAACCGAAACCCGACCGAATTAGAGCGGTTCGGTTCGGTTCGGGTTCGGGTTTCGGTTTTTGGTCGGTTATTTCGGTTATAACCGAACTCTGCTCACCCCTAGGTGCAAGGGTGTGTATTATGGGTTTCGGGTCTTAATACTTGAATCCAAACCTAAGCCTGAATTTTCTTATCCTGAAAAGGACCCAATAAGAAAAATCATAATCCCCTTGCTTTTATCATGTGTCTTTAAAGTGAACTAATTTGATGACTTTAAAGTAAAATATTCTCAAATTTCAGACAGATCAAATGCTCAATTCTATTGCCCTTCGTTTTCACAATCCTAGTCCATCGGTTCTAAATAAGACAAACAACACATGAAAAAGCGGAAGTGGAGAAAATTCGTTTTTTTGGAGGATTGAAAGGGAAATGAAAAAAATAAAATAAAATAAAAATCTGATTTTCTTTTCCCTTTTCTTTTTTCTCTTTTCCTTTTTACACTTCTTTTTTACACTATTATTTTCTCACTTATATTGTAACTCAAAACAATCGATTTTGTGGTCATGTACTCCGACTTGCAGTCTAATTATAGTCCCAAAAAATTTCATAATTATATTTATTTTATATTATTTTGTGAACAATTTTTTCACTTTCACTTTCACATTATTAGTCAAGAAAAAAAAAAACAATATATTTTTTCACTTACACTTCCACATTACAATAAAAAATCAGAAAACTTACTTTCACTAATCCCAATTTCTTATTTTTCTCACACCTTTTTCTCTACATTACTCACTCACCCATTTTCCTCCCACTTGCAGCAAGTCAAACATACTCTTAAACATTAAAAAAAGTTCACATCAATTTTGTAAAATCTCAACATTTAAAACACATTAATTTTTTTTGTTAGATTTCAAATATTTTATACCATTAAACCAATCAATCCTTTATTTTGATCGTTTATTTTGCACTTACTCGATGAATAAATAAAAACTATTCAAAACACTTAAATTTTTTAAACATTCTTAGCAATAATGTGGATCAACTCCAACAATTGAATGACCTAACATTAAATTTGAATGAAATGATTCATCTCCGTATTCTACCCAAAGAATCTAAGCTTATCTCTAAAATATATATCAAAATATTAACCGAATGAATTTGTATAAGCTACAAAAATAAATAAATAAGTGCCCTAATTATGCTTGGACCTGTGATCAATTCCAAAGAAAATAAATAGGCATACATATCATTGACTAACGCCTCAGCAATCTCAAGTCACAGTTCAATGTGAACAATATTTAAAGTGGTTTTTGATTAGTTGGCATCCAGCAGCTACAAGAAAAAAGGTAATTTGCTGTTAACAAATAACAAGTCATAGTTATTACATCTGTGAAAGAAATTAAAAAAAATTATAAAATGCCACGACAGATGAATAAAAAATTTTAGATTTTAGATCAGTGAGATGCGCGTGGCATAAAAATTTAGATTATATCTCAAATAATGATTAGTCTCGAATTTAATTTATAATAAGTATGGACTTGGACTGTTATTTAAGAAAATTCATGTTTTTCTTTTTGTAATTCCTTTTTTCTTTTTTATGTTAGAGCACAGAGATTCTCTCTGCCAATAAGAAAGGCACATCCACATTTAAAAATAACAACAACGCATAAATAATTTGGGTGGTTTTATTTAATTTCAATTTAGAATGCAAAATTTTAAAACAAATATGTTAATGCAGAGAAAACTTATTTTCAACATGTAGATAAATATACCTGAAAATTTAATCAGAAAATTGGCTCTGAACTCCTCTCTTTTCAATTAATTTAGAAAAATCTTAATTACAAATTTATTACCGCCTCAGTTTCAATCCATGTCAGCATAAATTGATTTCTCCCAACCATCATTTTTTTTATATATTTTCATTTTCCTTTTACTTTTTCCATTGCTCCTGATGTTTGCTCTCCCCTTAACCCTGACCCCAACACAGAGTTATTCGCGTTCCATATCGACCTGCGTGGTTAGGTCGGCATGGGGGTTGGAAGGGGCGGGGAGCCCCTCCTTATTTTTTTGATTGACTTTTTGCAAACCTCGTTTGTTCGCGCTTGCGATGAGTTTTGTTTGTGTTTGTGATCGATAAGATTTTTAGATCTAAATTTGTATATCAATCATTACTACTGCAATCGAAGTTCTCACAAAGTCTTCATATAAATGATTGTGATTTTGAGTTTTTGATTTGTTTTCTTCTAGATGATTACAATGCTGAAATGTGAGGAATCCTTTATATGAGGAATATGACTCAAAGACTGCGTTTCATGACCTGATTTCGACTTTGAAGGAACTAGAGTTTAAGGGGAGTAACACATTGAGAGAAGAGATGATCACGGTCCTCATAATAAGCATCACAACCATGGTCGATCTCCTTATTATGAGTAGGCAGTTCTCTTAATAAAGACTAAGCCATGGTAGCAGTCCTCATAAAAAGAAATGTGACCATGATCGCAATTCTTATTATGAAGCAATTCTTATTATGAGTAGCAGTCTTCATAATAAGGATTGTGACCAGACAGTTCTCATAAAGTCGCAGTCGCAATTGTGGAGCGCTGCGAAGTCAAAGTCTCAATCACAGTTATCACAAAGTCACAATCATAATTGGCGAGCGCTTACAGTTGCGGTCGTGGATCAGATTAAAAGTTTAAATAGGGATATTTTAGTCTTTTTCATTTCGTGATTAAAAACCCACTAGACACGTGTCTGTAATCTAGCGCCCGCTAAGAAAAATGAGATCATTGTAATTAAGAGTTTTTGTTGATTAAATTTTAATATTAGAGGCCTCAAAATCCCCCAAATCTAATTGCTTGTCCTCTTCTTCTTGTTTCTATTTTCCTTAGCATGTTTCTTGGGATTCTTTCACTTTTTCTTTACTTCTGTTTAACTTTTCCTCTCATGAATTTTTTTTCCTTCATCTGTTTCACCTTTTGATCAACTTTTATTTATCAAATACTTCGCAAAATAAGAAATATAGAGAAGATTTGCGCTCTAGAAGGGAGAAAAGGAACGGAGGCAATAGGCATGAAAAGTTGAAGAGTCAACAATAGAATGGAAAGGAAAAAAGAATATGAACAAATGGGATTTGAGCTCAAGGTTCTTTTATAATGACAAGTGGCAGACTTGGAATGCTATCATGATAACATTCTTATGTAAAAGTTTACTACTCTGATTTGAATCTTTATACATATACTATGATTGGAATCTTTATTTTGCATACTGTATTAATAAAATCTGATTTAATTAAAAAAAAAATCAAACCTGTTTTAGGCTAATCACTTCTTTCCTTTTCAGAAAACTTACAGAACTTAAAAGGAAGGATGTTACTGTGCCATATTAATGAGATCTGGACTATACATAGGGGGAAATGCTAAGATAATAATTAATTTAAACTTCGTTACAAGAAGAAGAAAAAAAAGAAAAAAAAAAGGGATTATTTTCTTTTACCAGAATAATTTCGGAGTGTAAAAACCATTAAGGTCTTAAACTATATTAACAAGATAATAGTGTATCTGACTATTTTGGAAGAAAGGGACAGCAACCTTCAATTCATTAATGTTACATCATTTTTAATACTGGATAAACCTTAGTTTGGGCATTTTACATGTGGTTGTATATTCAGATATCTTTTATATATTTCCAGATAGTCTACCACTATCATATCTCACTGTTGATACTTTAAACAAAAACGAATAAACAGCCGAAATAGATGTCCATTCTCCCAAAATGTGGGTTCACATCTTATATTTGTGTACAAAACATACATATGCAATTGCAAATAACTCAACTATATCAGTAATAGTATTTATCATCATCTCTGTAACAGAAAGTACAGACATCTTCAAATTCCAAGTGCCAAACATCCCATGTAGAACAAGAACAACTGCACTAATTATTGCTACATTTGAAGCAAAGTCTTCTCAAACTAGAACTTTATACATCTGTATTATTGCTTCGGTAACTACAAGTTTTCTGAATCATATTCTACTAGGAATTTTGCCTGTGATTAGATGTTATTGATCTTTCAGGAAGACACCCACACAGCCACTCGTCGAGAAAATGAAACACGAGATCCATCTACTTTTCTATTTTCGGACAAAGTTCTCAGCATCGTTGATGGTGAAAATGCACGAAATTTTTCCCATCTTCTGGAATATGCATGGTGTCACTCCCGAAACTATGAATCACGAGTTTCTCACTCATGCATAACATGTGCAGCAACCATAGGTCACTGTCTTTCGACGTCAGTATGGAGGTTTTTTGTTCCCTTCGATTGGTTAAAATGTTTCCATTGTTACCAAATCTGGGTTCTCAAGAGTATTGCTGGCCATTTATACGAGGACTTCGTAATGGGAATAGGAAAAAAAAAAAGGCAATACAATGTGCTTGCACCAAAATCTTCTATTTCTTTTCTCTAGCATCAGTATGAAAAGGGAGAAATAGAAGAGGTATAATAACATCAAATTAACGTTATGGCTTTTAAATGGAAGCATCATAGAGTTGAACTTTCTCAGAATAATTAGATTTTTATAAAAAAAATGTTTTTTTTTAAAATTTTGATAAATATCCTATAATTGCATCTACGATAAATGTCTCGAGGAGAAAAATTATTGATAAATAATGAACATTTTTGTAAACGGGTTTGAAAAAAAAAATGGAAGATGAAAATTCTTTGAGATTATCTGTGTGTATATGTTAAAGAAATCAAAAAAATGGTAACAGAATAAATAACTGATGAGTTTAATACTATATATGAAACCTTATTTGGACTTAATTGATGAATTGAAATAATGTTGTCGAATCACAAAGTTTGAAGTGGTCACTTTCCTCAACTTGCTAGGACTGCTGACGTAGCAAAACATGAATCAATATCCTCCGCAAAATCAACAATATCACATAGTATTATTTTCTTACTGAAACTTAATTTAATGGAATATAATTGTTAAATATTTATTGTCTATTTCTATATAAAGTTTTCATTATTTCGCCCGTTAAAATTTGTTACCATAATACTAAAATGTTTGTCGTTTTTTCTATATGACTATACTTATTTGTTCTTTTTATTTTCAGCACAAAGTTTTGTTGTGGACTGGACGACTGCATGTATCCAGAATTCTAAATTATAGCATCCTTAATCATTACGCATCTGATTCAACATAATCATTTGTGAGGGGCCTTTCTGCAATATTGATCTCCGAGTTTTGCCAATTCCACAGTGACCATGTCATGCATTATTTACTTTATTTCTTTCCTTTGCAAACACAATGTCCACAGTAGGTACAATCACTAGGACGAACGTATGCAAACTTATCTCGAATGAAAAACTCAGTTAGTGGACGGAAGCCGCAGACGGCAGACGGCACCTAATTCCAACCAGCAACAGCAGCACACGTACAGTATTTGCATGCGAATGGCTCTAAAATTTTAACGTGTTGCAAAATCCCAGCGGCACAATAACATAAAGTCCAGTAGTTGGCCAAACTTTCCAAAAAATCAAATCAAATGGCATTCCATTCTTGTTGTGTTTCAAACTCCAAAACCCTCCAGCATCTGTCCTAGCTAATTCTGTTCCTGTAAA